>SAYR01029872.1:0-13376 GCA_004382745.1 Argopecten irradians irradians
ACAAGGGTTTCCTATGGGTAACAGGTAATTAATCTAACAGGAGCCTACAAGGGTTTCCTATTGGTAACAGGTAATTAATCTAACAGGAGCCTACAAGAGGTTTCTATGGGTAACAGGTAATTGATTTAACAGAAACCTGCAAGGGTTTCCTATGGGTAACAGGTAATTAATTTAACAGAAACCTACAAAGGTTTCCTATGGGTAACAGGTAATTAATTTAACAGGAACCTACAAGGTTTTCCTATGGATAACAGGTAATTAATTTAACAGAAACCTACAAGGGTTTCCTATTGTCAGCCTACATTTTATTAAATGTACGAAGGAAAAGGAAAAACTTATTGGGTAGAATCTTTAAATATTTTTTTAAACACTAAAACTTGAATTGAGTTCTACATCATTATGCTGTTTTTTGACAGGAGAGTATCGGCCGTATGCTCAGTATGAACCAGACTTTGGTGTATTTAGATGTATCCAACAACAATCTTGGTATCGACTTCTTTTCCAAGTGTGTTGGACCTACTCTCAAAACCAACACCTCCCTACAGACACTCAGGTATGTAACACCTCCCTACAGACACTCAGGTATGTAACACCTCCCTACAGACACTCAGGTATGTAACACCTCCCTACAGACACTCAGGTATGTAACACCTCCCTACAGACACTCAGGTATGTAACACCTCCCTACAGACACTCAGGTATGAAACACCTCCCTACAGACACACAGGTATGTAACTTGGTTGTTACATACCTGGAGTGGCCCTCTGTTAGGGAGGTGTTTACTATACGCTAGTTTGCTTTAGTCCTGTAGGGAGGTGCTACATACCTTGTGTGTCTTGGTCTAGAAGGAGATGTTATCAGTACTAATTGTGTGCTGGGGTAGGGAGGTGTTTACATACCTGGAGTGTCTGTAGGGAGGTGTTACATACCTGTGGGTGTTCTGTATGTTGAGGTGTTAACATACCTGAGTGTCTGTAGGGAGGTTTACACACCTGAGTGGTCTGTAGGGAGGGTGTTAGCATGCTGAGTTGTCTGTAGGGAGGTGTTTTCATACCTGAGTGGTCTGTAGGGAGGTGTTACACTACCTGATGTCTGTAGGGAGGTGTTACATACCTGTGTGTCTGTAGGGAGGTGTTTTACATGAGCCTGATAGTGTCCTGTAGGGAGGTGTTACATACCTGTGTTGTCTGTAAGGGAGGTGTTAACATACCTGTGGTGTCTCGTAGGGAGGTGTTACATACGCTGAGTGTCTGTAGGGAAGGTGTTCATACCTGGGTGTGTCTGTAGGGGAGGTGTTACATACCTGTGTGTCTCTGGTAGGGGGTATTTACAATACTGTGTGTCTGGTAGGAGGTGTTAAACCTGTGTGTCTGTAGGGAGGTGTTACATACCTGTGTTCTGTAGGGATAGGTGTTACATACCCTGTGTGTCTGTAGGGAGGTGTTAATAGCCTGTTGTGTCTGGTAGGAGGTGTTACATACCTGTGTGTCTGTAGGGAAGGTGGTTAACATACCTGTGTGTCTGTAAGGGAGGTTTACATACCTGTTGTGTCTGGTAGGGAGGTGTTACCATACCTGTGGGTCTGTAGGGGAGGTGTTACATACTGTGTGTCTGTAGGGAGGTTCAGTCGGGTTGAATACATGGATGTCTGTAGGGAGGTGTTCAACGTTACTGAGTGTCTGTAGGAGGTGTTACATACGCCGAGTGTTGTAGGGAAAGGTGTTACATACCGTGAGTGTCTGTAGGAGGTTAGTGTACATACAGGAGTGTCCTGTAGGAGAGGGTGTTACATCACCTGAGCTCGCTCTCTACGCGCGAGGTGTTTACATACCTGTTTATGGGTGGGTTGGTTACAGTACTGAAGATGTCTCGTGTAGGGAGGTTGTTACATACCTGTGGTGTCTGTAGTGAGGTGTTTTACATCTGTGTGTCTGTAGGAGAGGTGTTACACACCTGAGTGTTCCTGGGTGTTACATACCTGTGTGTCTGTCGGGAGGGTGTTACATACGCTCGAGAGTGTACTGTAGCGGAGGATGTTTAACATATCTGAAGTTGTCGTAAGTGGGTGACCATATGGCGCCTGAGGTGTTCTGTAAGGGTGGTGTTTACATACTGTGTTGTCTGTAGGGAGGTGTTACATACCTGAGTGTCAGCTCGCTACGCGCGCACGGCTGTCTTCGTAGTTACTAGGATGAGACTAGTGCTGATAGGGTGGTAGCAGCTATCGTGTGGGTGATACGTGTTATAGGGAGGTGGTTATACATATACGCGAGAAGGTGTCTGTGTGAGTGTTACATACCTGATAGTGGTCTGTAGGAGGTGTTACATACTGAGTTGTCCTGTAGGGAGGTGTTTACATACCTGAGTGTCCTGTAAGGGGAGGTGTTACATACCTGAGTGTCTGTAGGGTGGTGTTACATACCTGTGTGTCCCTGTAGGGAGGGTGTTTACATCCCTGTGTGATTGTAGGGAGGTGTTACATAAACCTGTGTGTCTGTAGGGAGGTGAGTTACCCACCTGAGTGTCTGTAGGGAGGTGTTACATACCTGTGTGTCTGTAGGGAGGTGTTACATACCTGAGGTGTCTGTAGGGAGGTGTTACATACCTGTGTGTCTGTAGGGAGGTGTTACATACCCGTAGCTGTCTGTAGGGAGGTGTTTACATAACCTGAGTGTCTGTCAGGGAGGTGTTAGCTACCTGAGGTGTCTGTAGGGAGGGTTGTTACATACCTGAGTGTCTGTAGGGAAGGTGTTTTACCTGTGTGTCTGTAGGGAGGGTGTTACATACGCTGAAGTGTCCTGTAGGGAGGTGTTCATACCGAGTGTCTTGTAGGGAGTGTTTACTACTGAGTGTCTGTAGGGAGTGTTACATACCGAGTGTCTGTTAGGGAGGTGTTACATACCCTGAGTTTCTGGTAGGGAGGTGTTGTACACTCCTGAGTGTCTGTAGGGAGGTGTTTACAGTCCTGAGTGGTCTGTAGGGAAAGGTGTTACATACCTGAGTGTCTGTAGGGAGGTGTTACCATACCTGAGTGTCGTAGGAAGGTTTGTTAGATACCTGTGTTTGTCTGTAGGGGAGGTGTTACATACCTGTTGTGTCTGTAGGGAGGTGTTACATACCTGTTGTGTCTGTAGGGAGGTGTTACATACCTGATGTCTGTGGGAGGTGTTACATACTTGTGTGTCTGTAGGGAGGTGTTTAATTACCTGTGGTGTCTGTGGGAGGTGTTACATACTGAGTGTCCTGTAGGGAGGTGTTACATACCTGTGTGTCTGTAGGGAGGTGTTACATACTGTTGTGTCTGTAGGGAGGTGTTTACATGGCTGAGTGTCTGTAGGGAGGTGTTACTACCTGTGGTGTGCTGGTAGGGCGGTGTTACATACATGTTGGTGTCTGTAGGGAGGTGTTACATACCTGTGTGTCTGTAGGGAGGAGTTTTACATAACCTGTGTGTCTGTAGGGAGGTGTTTACATGCCTGAGTGGTCTGTAGGGAGGTGTTACATGCTGAGTGTCTGTAGGGAGGTGTTACATGCCTGAAGTGTCTGTTAGGGAGGTGTTACATACTGTGTGTCTGTAGGGGGTGGTTAATGCCTGAGTGTCTGTAGGGAGGTTGTGACATGCCTGAGTGTCTGTAGGGAGGTGTTCATACCTGAGTGTTGTAGGGAGGTGTTACATACCTGAGTGTCTGTAAGGGAGGTGTTTACATACCTGTTGGTGTCCTGTAGGGAGAGTTTACATACCTCAGTGTCCTGTAGTGGAGGTTTACATACCTGTGGTGTCTGTAGGGAGGTGTTACATAGCCTGAGTGTCCTGTAGGTGAGGTGTTCATACCTGAGTGTCTGTAGGGAGGTGTTACATCACCTGAGTGTCTGTAGGGAGGTGTTACATACCTGTGGTGTCTGTAGGGAGGTGTACATACCTGAGTGTCTGTAGGGAGGTGTTACATACCCTGAGTGTCTGTAAGGGGGTGTTACATACCTGAGTGTCTGTAGGGAGGTGTTACAATACCTGTGTGTCTGTAGGGGGTGTTACATACCTGATGTGTCTGTAGGGAGGTGTTTACACACTGAGTGTCCTGTAGGGGAGGTGTTACATACGCTGAAGTGTTCCTGTAGGCGAGGTGTTACAGAATACCTGAGTGTCTGTAGGGTGGCTGTTACATACCTGTGTGTCCTGTAGGAGGTGTTACATACCTGTGGTGTACCTGTACGGGAGGTGTTACCATAACCTGTGTGTCTTGTAGGGAGGTGTTTACACACTGAGTGTCTGTAGGGAGGTGTTTAACATACCTGTGTGTCTGTTTAGGGAGGGTGGTTACATACCTGAGTGTGCTGTAGGGGGTGTTACAATACCTGTGTGTCTGTAGGGAGGTGTTACATACCCGAGTGTCTGTATGGGAGGGTGTTACATAACCTGAGTGTCGTGTAGGCGAGGTGTTTACATACCTGAGTGGTCTGTAGGGAGGTGTTACATACCCTGAGTGTCTGTAGGGAGGTGTTACATACCTGTGTGTTCTGGTAGGAGGTGTTTACAATACCTGTGTGTCTGTAGGGAGGTGTTCATACCTGTGTGTCTGTAGGGGGTGTTTACATACCTGAGTGGTCTGTAGGGAGTGTAACATACCTGAGTGTCCTGTAAGGGAGGTGTTTACATCAGGCTTGAGTTGTCTGTAGGGAGGTGTTCATACCTGAAGTTGTCTGTAGGGGAGGTGTTACATACCTGAGTGTCTGTAGAGGAGGTGTTAATCCTGAGTGTTGGTAGGGGGTGTTACATACCTGAGTGTCCTGTAGGGAAAGGTGTTAGATACCTGTGTGTGTAGGGAGGTGTTACATACCTGTGTGTCTTGTAGGGAGGTGGTTACATACCTGTGTGTCTGTAGGGAAGGTGTTACATACCTGTTTGTGTCTGTAGGGAGGTGTTTACATACTGTGTGTCTGTAGGGAGGTGTTACATACTGAGTGTCTGTAGGGAGGTGTTACATACCTGGTGTCTGTAGGGAGGTGTTACATACCTGAGTGTCCTGTAGGGAGGTGTTAATACCTGTGTGTCTGTAGGGAGGTGTTACATACCTGGAGTGTCTGTAGGGAGGTGTTACATATGCGAGTGTTGTAGGGAGGTTTGGTTTACATTACTGTGGTGTCTGTAGGGAGGTGTTTACATACCTGAGTTGGTCTGTAGGGAGGTGTTACAATACCTGAGTGTCTGTAGGGAGGTTGTACATTACCTGTGTGTCTGTAGGGGTTTTTGTTACATACCTGGTGTTCTTGTAGGGAGGTGTTACATACCCGAGTTGTCTGTAGGGAGGTGTTTACATACCTGAGTGTTGTAGGGAGGTGTTACTACTGAGTGTCTGTAGGGAAGGTGTTATACATACCTAGTGGTCTGTAGGGAAGGTGTTACATACCTGTGTGTCCTGTAGGGAAGGTGTTTACCATAACCTGTGTTTGTCGTGTAGGGAGGTGTTACATAACCTGAAGTGTCTGTAGGGAGGTGTTCATACCTGTGTGTCTGTAGGGAAGTTGTTACATACCTGTGGTGTCTGTAAGGGAGGTGTAATATCCTGAGTGTCTGTAAGGGAGGTGTTTCATACCTGTGTGTTCTGTAGGGAGGTGCCTCCATACCTGTGTGTCTGGTAGGGAGGTGTTTAGCATACCTGTGTGTCGTGTTAGGGAGGTGTTAACATACCTGAGTGTCTGTAGGGAGGTGTTACATACCTAGTGTGTCTGTATTGGAGGTGTTATAAAAACATACAGCTTGAGTGTCCTGTTAGGGAGGTTGTTTTTACATCACCCTGAGTGTCTGTAGGGAGGTGTTTACATGCCTACGTGTCTGTAGGGAGGTGTTACATACCTGAGTGTCTGTAGGGGAGGTGTTACATACCTGAGTGTCCTGTAGGGAGGGTGTTACTACATGTGTGTCTTGTAGGGAGTGGTTACATACCTGAGTGTCTGTAGGGAGGATGTTTACATACCTGTGTGTCTGTAGGGAAGGTGTTACATACGTGTGTGTCTGTAGGGAGGTTTTACCATACCTGAGTTTTGTCTGTAGGAGGCTGTTACTACCTGTGTGTCTGTAGGGACGGTGTTACATACCTGTGTGTCTGTAGGGAGGTGTTTACCATACCTGTGTGTCTTTAGGGAGTGTTACATACCTGTGTGGTCTGTACGGAGGTTGTTACATACCTGTGTGTCTGTAGGGAGGTGTTTACATACCTGTGTGTCTGTTAGGGAGGTGTTAACATACCCTGTGTGTCCTGTAGGGAGGTGTTACATACCTGTGTGTCTGTAGGGAGGGTGTTACATACTGTGGTGTCTGTAGGCGAGGTGTTCACATACCTGTGTGTCTGTAGGGAGGTGTTACATACCTGTGTGTCTGTAGGGAGGTTGGTTACATTACCTGTGTGTCTGTAGGGAGGTGTTACATACCTGAAGTGTCCTGTAGGGAGGTGTTATACCTGAAGTGTCTGTAGGGAAGGCTGTTACATACCCGAGTGTCTGTAGGGGAGTGTTACATAAACCTGAGTGTCTGTTATGGAGGTGTTACATACCTGAAAGTGTCTCGTAGGGAGGTGTTACATACCTGAGTGTCTGTGGGAGGTGTTTTAGCATACTTGAGTGTCTGTAAGGGTGGTGTTACATACGATGAGTGTCCGTAGGGAGGTGTTACATACGCTGTGTGTCTGTAAAAGGGGGAGGTGTTACATTACCTGTGTGTCTGTAGGGAGGGGTTACACAGCCTCAGTGTCTGTAGGGAGGTGTTACATACTGTGTGTCTGTAGCGGAGGTGTTACATACCTGAGTGTCCTGTAGGAAGTGTTTTACATACCTGAGGTGGTCTGTTAGGGAGGTGTTGACAGTACCTGAGTGTCTGTAGGGGTGGTGTTACATACCTGTGTGTCTGTAGGAGGTGTTACATACCTGAGTGTCTGTAGGGAGGTGGTTACATACCTTGAGTGTCTGTAGGGAGGTGTTACATACCTGAGTGTCTGTAGGGAGGTGTTACATATCCCGAGTGTCTGTAGGGAGGTGTACATTACCTGGTCTGTAGGTTGTGAGTAGATATGGAGGTCTGAGTGTACATGATAGGCACGGTGTACACCTCGCATAGAGTGTCTGGAGTAAGGGGGTTAGTATAGTAGAGTGACGGATGTGTGCTGATATGGTGTTTTTTAGTTACCGACGTGTCTACGCCGGCACGCGCTGCAGTAGTGTCTGTAGGGAAGGTGTTCATAACTGATGGCTGTAGGTGTGTGTGTTAGACATATCTGGTGTCACCTGCTGCTGTGTGCTTCACTTTACATGTAGTGTCTGTAGTGAGTGAAGGTGGTTTATTAGGTGTGGTGTCTGTAGGGAGGATTATCACGCGTGACCTTCGTAGTGGGTCTGTAGGGGAGTGTGTTAAATCACGAGTCACCCATGATGTAGATAGAGAGGCGACGCCTGCTTACATACCTGAGTGTCTGTAGGGTTTGGTGTATATACCTCGCTGTAGTCCTTAGTGGGAAAGTTCCGATCGAGGTCTGTCCGGGTGATGTCTGTAGGGGGTGTTACATACCTGTGTGGTCTGTAGGGTGGGTGGGGCCGCCTGTTGAGATAGAAGTACGTTGGGTTGGTGATGTATTACCTGTGTGCTGTAGGGAGGGTGTATGATTAGTCAGCTCGTCCACTGTGGTGAGTGTGACGATGTTACCTGTGTGTCTGTAGGAGGTTGTTACATACCAGTGTCTGTAGGTAGGTGTTACATACCTTGAGTGTCTGTAGGGAGGTGTTACATACTGAGTGTCTGTAGGGAGGTGTTACATACTGAGTGTCTTGTAGGGAGGTGTTACATACTGTGTGTCTGTAGGGAGGTGTTACACTACCTGAAATTCTGTAGGGAGGTGTTTACAATTACCTCGAGTGTTCTGTAGGGAGGTGTTTACATACCTGAAGTGTCTGTAGGGAGGTGTTACATACGCGAACGTGTCTGGTAGGGAGGTGTTACTAAGTCTGAGTTTTCTGTAAGGGAGGGTGTTACATACCTGAGTGTCTGTAGGGAGGTGTTACATACGCTGAGTGTCTGTCGCGCTGAGCTACTCGCGCTGATATGATGATGTGGGGATGAGTGATTTACAGTATGTAGTGTCGATGTCAGGTGATAGGGTTGATTAGATATGAGTGTGGCGTATGACGAAGTGTGTTTCCTTGTTACGGCATGTGCTCTGATAGATGTTAGGGAGGGTGAGTGTGAGCATATGGTGTATGTGGGAGGGTACCTTGTGTGTGCTGTGCTAGGAGGGTTGATACACATAGCACTGTAGCTCGTCGGTGTTATGGGAGGTGGCTTACGATACTGCACGCTGTGTGTTACGCATATAGATAGATGTCTGGTATGGGGAGGTGTTAATTACCTTTGTGTGTACATGTGGAGAGTGTTACTTTTACGCGCGTGGTGTCTCAGATATATAGTGATAGTATGTGAGAGGATATTATTAAGTCAGTGTGGTACCCCCCTCGTAGGGAGGTGTTTGATATGAGTGTTGCTGCTAGTAGAGAGGGGGTGTTTTACATGATCCTGTGGTGGTTAGATAGTAGCTGATAAGGCCGCACGCGCTGCTCTTGGTAACGTGGTGTGTCGTGTAAGGAGGTGTTACATACCGTGTGTGTCTGTGGGATGGTGTTACATACCTGTGTGGTGCTGTAGGTGAGCGTGCTTCAATAGCTGTGTGTAGTGAGTCGTGAGAGGTGTTACAGGATCTGTGTTTCCTGAGGAGACGCGTTTCAGAAATAACCTGTGATGTGTCTGGTATATGGTGTTAGGTGTGCTACTACTGCGGTTGTAGGGAGAGTGGATATACATGCCTGAGGTGGGTTTTGTATGTGGTGATATAGGCAAGCGCTGAGTGTCTGAACGGGAAGCATCTCACTCGCTCGCTCGCTCTCGCCTAGGGCATGGTGTTACAGGTTACCTGGTGTGCTCTGCTACGCGCGCAGGTGTTTAGTACATCACACTTGGGAAGTGTGCATGATAGTGAGAGGTGTTCTCGAGAGATACCGGTGAGGGCACGGTGCTCCACTGTGTTCTATGAGATGATATGTGAGAGTATAGATGTTACAACTAGTGGTGTCCAGTTCGTTATGGGAGGTGTGGGTCTACATACTCGCAGTGATATGTAGGTGATAGAGTGTTAGATACCTGTGTGTCTGTATAGGGAGGTGTTAATGCCTGAGTGTCTGTAGGGAGGTGTTACATACCTGTGTGTTCTGTAGGGAGGTGTTTTAATACCTGTGTGTCTGTAGGGAGGTGTTACCATACCTGTGTGTCTGTAAGGGAGGAGTTACATACCATGTGTGTCCTGTAGGGAGGTGTTACATGCCTGGAGTGTCTGTAGGGAGGATGTTTACAATGCCTGAGTGTCTGTAGGGAGGTGTTACATGCCCTGAAGTGTCTTGTAGGGGGTGTTACATTACCTGTGTGTCTGTAGGGAGGGTGTTACATGCCTGAGTGTCTGTAGGGAGGTGTGCATGCCGTGAGTGTCTGTAGGGAAGGTGTTACATACCTGAGTGTCTGTAGGGAGGTGTTACATACCTGAGTGTCTGTAGGGAGGTGTTACATACCTGTGGTGGGTCTGTAGGGAGGAAGTTACATACTCAGTGTCTGTAAGGGAGGTGTTACAGATACCTGTGTGTCTGTGGGAGGTGTTAGCAATACTGAGTGTCTGTAAGGAGGTGTTTACATACCTGAGTGTCTGTAGGGGGTGTTACATACCTGAGTGTCTGTAGGGAGGTGTTACATACCTGTGTGTCTTGTAGGAGGTGTTAGCATACCTGAGTGTTTGTAGGGAGGTGTTTACATACCTGATGTCTGTAGGGAGGTGTTACATAAACTGAGTGTCTTGTAGGGAGGTTTTACATACCTGTTGTGTCTGTAGGAGGTGTTTTACATACCTGAAGTGTCTGTAGGAGGTGTTACACACTGAGTGTCCTGTAGGGAGGTGTTAACATACTGGAAGTGTCTGTAGGGAGGTGTTTACATACCTGAGTGTCTGTAGGGTGGTGTTACATACTGTGTGTCTGTATGGGAGGTGGTTACATTTACCTGTGTGTTCTGTAGGGAGGTGTTTACATACTGTGTATCTTTGGGAGGTGTTACACAATCTGAAGTGTCTGTAGGGAGGTGTTAATACCCTGTGTGTCTGTAGGGAGGTGTTACATACCTGAGTGTCCTGTAAGGGAGGTTGTTACATACTGTGTGTCTGTAGGAGGTGTTACATACCCGAGTGTCTGTAGGGAGGTGTTACATACCTGAGTGTCTGTAGGGAGGGTGTTACATACTGAGTGTCTGTAGGGAGGTGTTACTACCTGAGTGTCTGTTAGGGAGGTGTTTACATACCTGTGTGTTCTGTAGGGAGGTGTTTTTACATACTGAGTGTCTGTGGGAGGTTGTTAAACATACCCGAGTGTCTTAGGGAAGGTGTTCATACCTGAGTGTCTGTAGGGAGGTGTTACATACCCCGAGTGTCTGTAGGGAGGTGTTACATACTGAAGTTCTGTGGAGGCTGTTCATACCTGAGTGTCTGTAGGGAGGTGTTAACATAACCTGAGTGTCTGTAGGGAGGTGTTACATCCTGAGTGTCTGTAGGGAGGTTTACATACTGAGTGTCCCTGTAGGGAGGTGTTAGATACCTGTGTGTCTGTGGAGGTGTTACATACCTTGTGTGTCTGTAGGGAGGTGTTACATTACCTGTGTGTCTGTAGGGAGGTTGTTACATACACTGTGTGTTGTAGGGAGGTGTTACTATACCTGTGTGTCTGTAGGGAGGTGTGTTACATACCTGAGTGTCCCTGTAGGGATGGGTTGTTTCCATACCTGAGTGTCCCTGAGGGAGGGTGTTTACATACTGTGGTGGTCTGTGGGAGGTGTTACATAAACCTTGTGTGTCTGTAGGGAGGTGATTACATACTGAGTGTCCTGTAGGGAGGTGTTACATACGCTGAGTGTCTGTAGGGAGGTGTTACAATTATACCGTTGTGGTTCTTGTAGGGAGGTGTTACATACCCATGTTGTGTCTGTAGGGAGGGTGGTTACATACCTGAGTGTCTGTAGGGAGGTGTTACATACCTGAGTGTCTGTAGGGAGGTGTTAACATACTGAAGTGTTGTAGGAGGTGTTACATACCTGTGTGTCTGTAGGGGGTGTTACATACCTGTGTGTCTTGTAGGAGGTGTTTACATACCTGAGTGTTCTGTAGGGAGGTGTTACATACCTTGAGTGTCTGTAGGGAGGTGTTACATACCTGTGTGTCTGTAGGGAGGTGTTACATACCTGGAGTGTCTGTAGGGGAGGTGTTACATACCTGAGTGTCTGTAGGGAGGTGTTACATACCCGAGTGTCTGTAGGAGGTGTTACATACCTGAAGTGTCTGTAAGGGAGGTGTTCATACTGAGTGTCTGTAGGGAGGTGTTACATACTGTGTGTCTGTAGGAGGTGTTACATTACCTGTTGTGTCTGTAGGGAGTGTTACATGCCTGAGTGTCTGTAGGGAGGTGTTACATACCTGTGTGTCTGTAAGGGAGGTGTTACATACTGTGTGTTGAGGGAGGTGTTACATACCTGTGTGTCTGTAGGGAGGAGTTACACTACTGTTGTCCTGTAGGGAGGTGTTACAAGAGGCCTGAGTGTCTGTAAGGGAGGTGTTACATGCCTGAGTGTCTGTAGGGAGGTGTTTACATGCCTGAAGTGTCTGTAGGGGGTGTTACATACCTGTGTGTCTGTAGGGAGCGTGTTACATGCCTGAGTGTCTGTGGGAAGGTGTGACAATGCCTTGAGTGTCTGGTAGGGAGGTGTTACATACCTGAGTGGTCTGTAGGGAGGTGTTAGCATACTGAGTGTCTGTAGGGAAGGTGTTACATATCCCTGTGTGTCTGTTTAGGGAAGGAGTTACATACCTGTAAACAAGTGTCTGTAGGGAGGTGTAGCATACCTGTGTGTCCTGTAGGGAGGTGGTTACATACCTGATGTCCTGTAGGGAGGTGTTACATACCGAGTGTCCTGTAGGGAGGTGGTTTACATACTGAGTGTTCTGTGGGAGGTGTTTACATACCAGTGTGTCTGTAGGGAAGGTGTTACATTACCTGAGGTGTCATGTAGGGAGGTGTTTACATACCTGAGTGTCTGTAGGGAGTGTTACATACCTGAGTGTCTGTAGGTGAGGTGGTTCATTACCTGTGTGTCTGTAGGGAGGTGTTACTACCTGAGTGTCCCTGTAGGGGTGGTTTACACACCTGAGTGTTCTGTAGGGAGGTGTTACAATACCTGAGTGTCTGTAGGGAGGTGTTACATACCTGTGTGTGTGTAGGGAGGTTTACATTACCTGAGTGTCTGTAGGGAGGTGTTAGCACACCTGAGTGTCTGTAGGGAGGTGGTGTTTACAATGCCTGAGTGTCTGTAGGAGGTTTGTTACATACCTGAGTGTCTGTAGGAGGTGTTTAACAATAACCTGTGTGTTCTGTAGGGAGGTGTTTCAACCTGTTGTGTCTGTAGGGAGGGTGTTACATGTGAGTGTCTGTAGGGAGGTGTTACATACCTGAGTGTCTGTAGGGGGTTGTTTACATACCTGAGTGTCTGTAGGGAAGGTGTTACATACCTGTGGTGTCTGTAGGGAGAGTGTTTTACATACCCTGAGTGTCTGTAGGGAGGTGTTACATTACCTGTGTGTCTGGTAGGGAGGTGTTACATACTTCAGTGTCTGTAGGGAGTGTTACATACTAGTGTCTGTAGGGAGGTGTTACATACTGAGTGTCCTGTAAGGGAGGTGTTACATACCTGTGGTGTGCTGTAGGGAGGTGTTTACATACCTGAGTGTCTGTAGGGAAGGTGTTACATACTGTGTGTGTGTAGGGAGGTGTTAGCACACCTGAGTGTCTGTTAGGGAGGTGTTTACATACCTGTGTGTCTGTTAGGGAGGTGTGTTTACAATACCTGAGTGTCTGTATGGGAGGTGTTACATACCTGTGGTGTCTGTAAGGGAAGGTGTTACAACATACCTGAGTGTCTGTAGGGAGGTATTACATACACTGAGTGTCTCTAGGGAGGGTGGTTACAATACCTGTGGTGTCTGTAAGGGCGGTGTTACATACCTGAGTGTCTGTAGGGAGGGTGTTACGATACCTGTGTGTCTGTTAGGGAGGTGTTACATACTGTGTGTCTGTAGGGAGTGTGTTACATACTGTGTGGTTTGTAGGAGGTGTTACATACCTGAGTGTCTGTAGGGAGGTGTTACATACGCTGAGTTGTCCTGTAGGGAGGTGTTACATACCTGTGGTGTCTGTAGGGAGGTGTTACATACTGAGTGTCTGTAGGGAGGTGTTACATCCTGTGTGTCTGTAAGGGAGGT
>SAYR01029898.1:0-54763 GCA_004382745.1 Argopecten irradians irradians
TCTCCCTGAGACTGTATTCAGTATGGTACTCTCTTGAAACTGTATTGAGTATGGTACCCTCCCTGAGACTGTATTCAGTATGGTACTCTCCCTGAAACTGTATTCAGTATGGTACTCTCTCTGAAACTGTATTCAGTATGGTATTCTCTCTGAAACTGTATTCAGTATGGTACTCTCCCTGAAACTGTATTCAGTATGATACTCTCCCTGAAACCATATCCAGTATGGTACTCTCCCTGAAACTGTATTCAGTATGGTACCCTCCCTGAGACTGTATTCAGTATGATTCCTTCCTTGAAACTGTATTCAGTCTGGTACTCTCTCTGAAACTGTATTCAGTATGATACTCTCCCTGAAACTGTATTCAGTATGGTACCCTCCCTGAGACTGTATTCAGTATGTTCCCTCCTTGAAACTGTATTCAGTCTGGTACTCTCTCTGAAACTGTATTCAGTATGATACTCTTCCTGAAACTGTATTCAGTATGATACTCTCCCTGAAACCATATTCAGTATGATACTCTCTCTGAAACTGTATTCAGTTTGGTACTCTCCCTGAAACTGTATTCAGTATGATACTCTCCCTGAAACTGTATTCAGTATGGTACTCACCCTGAAACTGTATTCAGTATGGCACTCTCCCTGAAACTGTATTTAGTATGATACTCTCCCTGAAACTGTATTCAGTATGGTGCTCTCCCTGAGACTGTATTCAGTATGGTACTCTCCCTGAAACTGTATTCAGTATGGTACTCTCCCTGAGACTGTATTCAGTATGGTACTCTCTCTGAAACTGTATTCAGTATGGTACTCTTTCTGAAACTGTATTCAGTATGATACTCTCTCTGAAACTGTATTCAGTATGATACTCTCCTTGAAACTGTTTTCAGTATGGTACTCACCCTGAAACTGTATTCAGTATGATACTCTCCCAGAAACTGTATTCAGTATGATACTCTCCCTGAAACTGTATTCAGTATGGTACTCACCCTGACACTGTATTCAGTATGGTACTGTCCCTGAAACTGTATTCAGTTTGGTGCTCTTCTTGAAACATCTGCATGCTGAAATGAAGGGCTACCAAGTCTGCTCATATGAATGACCTTGACCTTCAAGGGTACAGGGGCCAATAAACTAAAAAAAATTAACAACTTCTTGTGAATTAAACTAAGAGGGCCAGAGTACTTTTGTTGGGCCAGTAGCATGCATGGATGAAGGGCAACTAATGCTGCTCATATGAATGACATTGACCTACATTCGAGGTCACAGGGATCAAATAAGCTAAAATAATAAAATAGATTCTTGTTAATAACTAAGAGACCGAGGGTACTGATAGTGGGTCTGTAGCATGCTTGGAGGAAGGGCAATCAAGTTTGTTGAAATGAATGACCTTGACCTATTACTTTTAGATGAATGTGTAACTTTAAATTAGATCTTAAAAGAGTTTGTATTTAATTATAGTACCAGTTTGTAGTGGCCATACATGTTAATGTGTCCTTAATTATAGTACCAGTCTATAGTGGCCATACATGTTAATGTGTCCTTAATTATAGTACCAGTCTATAGTGGCCATACTTGTCAATGTGTCCTTAATCATAGTACCAGTCTATAGTGGCCATACATGTTGATGTCTCCTTAATTATAGTACCAGTCTATAGTGTCCGTACATGGTAATGTGTCCTTAATTATAGTACCAGTCTATAGTGGCCATACATGTTGATGTCTCCTTAATTATAGTACCAGTCTATAGTGGCCATACTTGTCAATGTGTCCTTAATTATAGTACCATTTTATAGTGGCCATACATGTTAATGTGTCCTTATTTATAGTACTAGTCTATAGTGGCCATACATGTTAATGTGTCCTTAATCATAGTACCAGTCTATAGTGGCCGTACATGTTAATGTGTCCTTAATTTTAGTACCAGTCTATAGTGGCCATACATGTTGATGTGTCCTTAATTATAGTACCAGTCTATAGTGGCCATACATGTTGATGTGTCCTTAATTATAGTACCAATCTATAGTGGCCATACATGTTGATGTGTCCTTCATTTTATTACCAGTCTATAGTGGCCATACATGTAGATGTGTCCTTAATTATAGTACCAGTCTATAGTGGCCATACATGTTGATGTCTCCTTAATTATAGTACCAGTCTATATTGTCCATACATGTTAATGTGTCCTTAATTATAGTACCAGTCTATAGTGGCCATACATGTTAATGTGTCCTTAATTATAGTACCAGTCTATAGTGGCCATACATGTCAATGTGTCCTTAATTATAGTACCAGTCTATAGTGGCCATACATGTTAATGTGTCCTTAATTATAGTACCAGTCTCTAGTGGCCGTACATGTTAATGTGTTTCTAATTATCGTACCAGTCTATAGTGTCCATACATGTTAATGTGTCCTTAATTATAGTACCAGTCTGTAGTGGCCATACATGTTAATATGTCCTTAATTATAGTACCAGTCTATAGTGTCCGTACATGTTAATGTGTCCTTAATTATAGTACCAGTCTATAGTGGCCATACATGTTAATGTGTCCTTAATTATAGTACCAGTCTATAGTGGCCATACATGTTAATGTGTCCTTAATTATAGTACCAGTCTATAGTGGCCATACATGTTAATGTGTCCTTAATTATAGTACCAGTCTATAGTGGCCATACATGTTAATGTGTCCTTAATTATAGTACCAGTCTATAGTGGCCATACATGTTAATGTGTCCTTAATCATAGTACCAGTCTATAGTGGCCATACATGTTAATGTGTCCTTAATTATAGTACCAGTCTATAGTGGCCATACTTGTCAATGTGTCCTTAATTATAGTACCAGTCTATAGTGGCCATACATGTTGATGTCTCTATATGAAATACTTTTGTCTGCAGTAAGTAGTATAAGCGTGCCGTGTTATTAGGCTGTGTTTAATTGTGCTGTAGTACTGGCTGTGACCCAACATATCGTTATATTACTGTGTCCTGTCTGTATGTCTGGGACAACATTACCACGCCTAATTTACAAATGTACTATGGCCGAGGATTATTACAAATCATCATCATTGTTTCTTGGCACCTTATTTTTACCACCTAATACGTGTCTGCCGGACTTTAGCTCGACTGGTCCTGGGTGTCTAGGTATCAGGTGACATCTATAATGACATGGTATCCTCATGTTATCAGGCCTAGAGGTATTAATAACAGATCATTATGTCGGAATTGTAAAACATGAGTCGCAAAAGTCATTAGTGTTAATTATATATTCCTACGTAATCTAGACATTATTCATAAGGTTATTATACTTGTCAATAAAGTATCATTTTATTGAGGTCAAACAATCTGATCCTATTAGTAAGATTGAGGTTAATTAAGCCAATGACTGTATCGACTGATTTTAGTTTATGACGAAGCTTTGAGGAATGTACTTTAAGCTTATAGGATAGCACTGACAAAGCTCTTCCTGTAAGAATGTATAAATCAGGGTTATATAATACATTATAATGAATTATAATAATACATTATAGTATAATACATTTAAAGATGTCTTTTTCCAAATGTTTAATTGACATAGTTCAATGTTGATAAAATAATAAAGAGGACTGAGTTTGAGGTTAACATGTGTGTTATGTTGAACTAGCGGACCGAATTGTTGCCTTTGTCTGAAGGACGACGGCAACATTTCTGTTGAAGAGTTCAACTTATCACATGTTATACCGGCGCGTAATGTCGACAAGGGCTAGCTTGTTGGACTAAGCATGCAAATGAACAACATGATATGAATTAAAAATGGCCGTTTATTATGATAAACGACGAGATATGACATAAAAATTAAATGATTCTTTCAATCATTTGTATAAAGCATATAAGCAATTTTTTAAGATATGGTCCATGTTTGGGGAAAAAAGCGCCCCAACCATTAATTGTAACGAAAATTCTTACATAAAGTACATGTTTACCTATTAAGTAAAACTTGAAAGAATCTTGACGACATATATGTCATGGTCAAAAGCAAGATACAACTTGCAGGAGGCCAACTTGATACAAAAACAACATGTGATCAAACTATGATAGTATATTTAAAGCTAAGTATCAAAACCTTTGAGTCAAAGAAACGAGGAAGATCATGGGGAGGAGGTGGGTGCTGATAAAATATTGAAAAATATCAGAAAAACTGACCTTCATCTGTGTCCATCTTGTGATAAGTGGCTAATGAAGCTGACACACGTGCACTGGTCAGTAGATAATTACTACGGGTGTTAGGATATTGACCCAACACATTATACATATAAAAGTATCTTTATCCAAAACAAAATAAAAGGTTTAATTTACAGAGTTTAATGTTGATAAAATAATAAAGAGAACTAAATGAAAAAGAAAACGATAATGAACTTGGTGATAAAATGATGGTTTACTTACATAGGACCCACGATGTAGAGGAGGCCAGAAACACTTCGGAGTTGCCATGGCGGCCACAAGGGAGTCTGGTGGGATGACTCCACAGATGATGAGAGCATCCGGACTCGTTCCCATGGAATCCAACGGATTTGATGATGGAGAGGTGGAGGAGGATGTCATGGAACAAAAGCTGGCTGAAATCCAGGAACAGAGTCTGGGACCTCTAAAGGAGGATCTAGCTGAATGGCTGGGGAAACATCTAGGTTCGTACAACTCTTGTATCCTATATACATATTTCATTTGTATGTTCATTTGCTCTTAATACTTTTTAGGGCTTTCGTAACATATTATAGTGCATGTACCGGGTTTTTGCCATTTATATAACATAATTGTGCTTACTCAGTGTACGAGATATACCTAAGTATTGTATAACCAGTTTTATATTTCACGGTTAATCATGATTTTCCATATCTGAATGTTTTCCGGAGAAATACTATCTTGCTTAATTATTCCCCTTATTGAAGAAAACAGGCCACAGATTCCCCCTCCTTATCCCCCCAGAAAAGAGACTAGTAACTAACTGATTCCCCCCCCCCCCCCTTTTTGATTGATTGTCTGGATAAACAGTTTGTTAGCTTAGTATAATCTCCTTCCATATTTATTTCAAGGAGCCTAAGTTAACTAGATAGATGGTTCTTTTCTTTCCTCTTTTTTCTTGGTATCTCCCTCCTGACATTAACATTCTATGGATGGTCCTCATTGGTAAGCTGATTCTTCTCCCCTCCATTTTTGTCTGGTATTGGACTTTAAAGCGAATATTTTTCAATTTCTAGACCAGAATATATAGAGTTAAATTGGGTACCTGGTGGGACTTTCTAACAATTTCAAAAAGAGTTTTGAAACATTTCTTCAGTGTTAAGAATATCCCCATTAAACTCTACTGCATGCTGAATTGCCTGGCCAAAGATGGTAACACATCAGTATGATTCAGTGGTAAAGACTAGTTAGATTTACTTAGATAGGACATAGATATAAAGGTGGTATTGATACCTGTGTACAGGTGTTACATTTATACCTATGTTACCTATATTTCTGTGCTGTAATACAATTTATGTTGATCTGAACAGAGATAGGCAAAGGTGGACCAGGTAAGAATGTCAGGCATGTGTTAATGAGTGGAAAACGTGTTTTGCTTGCCACATTTTTATGCCACCCAGAATGTTCAATAAGAATCATACCTGTATGTCTGGTACTTGTATATTTCTGTTGACTGGTGCCTTGAAATTTCCCTGGTATTAGAATGCATTTGCGGTATAAAGAATCTATTGATTGATTAGGAATATGTTAGCACAAGCAACAAGTAGAATATTTAATTATTTTCTCTCTCAAAATGCAAGTAAAGACCTATTCCTTGTTTGGAAATTAAAATCATTGAGTGGCATTGTGATAGATAATTACTGTCCTAACACCTATAGGTATGTTATAATTAGTCTATCTGAAGATTTTAAAATCCACATACACTGAATTGGTCTGATTCTCGTACTCATCAATCATCCAAGGTCATTTGATGGATTTATTCACTTCCACCAAATGAAAGACTACATCATGGCATTAGATGTAGTAGAATTGACACCTTTATTTAGTATTATGTTTTGTAGTTAGAGAGCTAGTTTTCTGTCGTTTTTTGTCCAAATGAAAGACTACATCATGGCATTAGATGTAGTAGAATTGACACCTTCATTCAGGAATATGTATAGTAGTTAGTGAGCTAGTTTTCTGGTTTTTTTTACATTTGTATTTCTTACCTTTCCAAAGGACATTTTACAGGTATTTTAAAATGAATTGTGTTGCCTGCAGATGAGGAAACGTCATCAGTATGAGTCCTGGATGTCATAAAAATAAGTTTTATTTGTGTTAGAATGATGTATGACCAAACTGTGGACTATTTACATTGTTATGATACCTTTGGTTATGTATCAGGTTGTTGTGTGAGTTAATGTAGTTGACAGCTAGATAGTGCTTCAATCAGAAATAAGAGATATTTCATGATTTTTATCACCATCACTAGAAACATACATTATCAAGTTTTTTATTATGTATAGTTAATGAAATAAATGTAACAATAGAAATTCAAAATAATCCAAAAAGCATAATGTTGTTGTTCTCAACCAAGAAAGTGGCACAAATGTATTAAATTTCCTTTTGACTTTAGTGAGTCAGATTTAAAATCATATTAACACAGATATATCTACAATGCCATATATCATTTAGACATTAGGTTCCATACTGTTTATAACCAATGTCGAACTCAGTGACATTAAGGCGGAATCTATACTTAACATGATCAATGATCTCTATTTCAGGTATGGAGGTAAATGCTGAGAATTTCCTCGATGTGCTGGACAATGGCGTGTACCTGTGTCAGATGGCCAAGATTATACAGAGGAAGGCTCAGGAGTGTGTTATGGACGGGTCTTACACAGAGGTGAGAAAACTAGGTCACTGTGACTTATCATAGAAACATAAGAGATGCAACAGAAAATAAGTCACTGTGACTTATCATGGAAACATATGTAATAGAAACTAGTTCACTGCCTTATTATGGAGACATAATACACAGTTCATTCTTGGAACATTAGTACAAATAAGAAAACTAGGTCACTGTGACTTGTAAGAGCTACATATAATAGAGATAAGGGGACTAGTTATATAGGTCACTGCGGTTTATAATCAAAACAAAAGAAAGGTTAGGAAACTAGGACATTAGTATGACTCACCTAGATACAATCTATATTTGAAACTAGGTCACTGTGAATCTTACATACTCCTGTGGAAACTAGGCCACCCCCACTCATCTTGGATTTTACAGATACATGTAGAAACTATTCGTAGATCATTGTGACCCTAACTATATAAGTACATGTATAGTTTTCTCGGCAATTATTAGAATATAAAACATAAAATAGAACAGTAATTTAAAAGAATCATATACAGTATATCTATATAGTATGTATTTAAAGGTAATATGTAATAAAAAGAACAATAGCGTGTGTTTACGAAAGTAAATCTTTGAATTATAGCAGAACAAATATGGAGTTCGGAAAATTTGTTCTTGATCTAGATAAGAATCTGTGACTTTTTAATGATTGGAAGATGTATGATTGGTAGCTTTTTTGGATAGTTGATTTTGTCACAGATTGAGGGAAAGATGAAGCTTTAGAAAGTATCTAGTATAATGCCTGAATGATAATGGAGACCAAACTCTGTTTTTCAGCCTCTTCCCAACTACAAACTTCGCTGTAAAAACAATGCCCCATCCGGGAGCTGGTTTGCCCGTGACAACACAGCCAACTTTTTATCATGGTGTAAAGAATTTGGGATGGCAGACGATCAGATGTTTGAAACCGAGTATCTAGGTAAGAGGAGTTAAAATGTCTGACATTGAATATCAGAGGAAGATGTACTTTGTACTAGAAATAGCTGGCATTCTTCGGAATTTGAAAGCATTACTATTTTCTTTGATACAATTATTTTTGTTTTATTACCTTTGTTTTCTCACATGTTCCGGATACGTTAAAACTGTGTTTTCTCACATCGTCCTGATGCGTTTGTTTTCAGACATCATCTTGAAATGTTTGTTTTCTGACATCGTCCAGATGCCTTTGTTTTCTAACGTACGTTTGTTTTCTGACACCATCCCGATTCGTTTGGTTTCTGACATCGTCCTGATACGTTTGTTTTCTGATATCGTCCAGATGCCTTTGCTTTCTAACATCTTCCTGATACGTTTGTTTTCAGATATCGTCCTGATACGTTTGTTTTCTGACATCGTCCTGATTCGTTTGTTTTATGACATCGTCCTGATACGTTTGTTTTCTGACATCGTCCTGATACGTTTGTTATCTGACATCGTCCTGATTCGTTTGTTTTATGACATCGTCCTGATACGTTTGTTTTCAGACATCGTCCTGATACGTTTGTTTTCTGACATCGTCCTGATTCGTTTGTTTTATGACATCGTCCTGATACGTTTGTTATCTGACATCGTCCTGATACTTTTGTTATCTGACATCGTCCTGATACTTTTGTTATCTGACATCGTCCTGATACGTTTGTTATCTGACATCGTCCTGATACGTTTGTTATCTGACATCGTCCTGATACGTTTGTTTTCTTCTGACATCGTCCTGATACGTTTGTTATCTGACATCGTCCTGATACGTCTGTTTTCTGACATCATCCTGATACGTTTGTTATCTGACATCGTCCCGATACTTTTGGTTTCTGACATCGTCCTGATACCTCTGTTTTCTGACATCGTCCTGATACGTTTGTTATCTGACATCGTCCTGATACCTCTGTTTTCTGACATCGTCCTGATACCTCTGTTTTCTGACATCGTCCTGATTCGTTTATTTTCTGACATCGTCCTGATTCGTTTGGTTTCTGACATCGTCCTGATACCTCTGTTTTCTGACATCGTCCTGATTCGTTTATTTTCTGACATCGTCCTGATTCGTTTATTTTCTGACATCGTCCTGATACGTATGTTATCTGACATCGTCCTGATTGTTTATTTTCTGACATCTTCCTGATACGTATGTTATCTGACATCGTCCTGATACTTTTGTTTTCTGACATCGTCCTGATACTTTTGTTTTCTGACATCGTCCTGATACGTTTGTTTTCTGACATCGTCCCGATACGTTTGTTTTCTGACATCGTCCTGATACGTTTGTTATCTGACATCGTCCTGATACTTTTGTTTTCTGATATCGTGCTGATACTTTTGTTATCTGACATAGTCCTGATACCTGTTTTCTGACATCGTCCTGATGCTTTTGTTTTCTGACATCGTCCCGATACTTTTGTTTTCTGAAATCGTCCTGATACGTTTGTTATCTGAAATCGTCCTGAAACGTTTGTTTTCTGACATCGTCCTGATACGTTTGTTTTCTGACATCGTCCTGATACGTTTGTTTTCTGACATCGTCCTAATACCTCTGTTTTCTGACATCGTCCTGATACGTTTGTTATCTGACATCGTCCTGATACGTTTGTATTCTGACATCGTCCTGATACGTTTGTTTTCTGACCTAGTCCTACGTTTGTTATCTGACATCGTCCTGATACCTCTGTTTTCTGACATCGTCCTGATACGTTTGTTTTCTGACCTAGTCCTACGTTTGTTATCTGACATCGTCCTGATATCTCTTGTTTTCTTACATCGTCCTGATACGTTTGTTATCTGACATTGTCCTGATACGTTTGTTTTCTGACATCGTCCTGATACGTTTGTATTCTGACATCGTCCTGATACGTTTGTTATCTGACATCGTCCTGATACTTTTGTTATCTGACATTGTCCTGATACGTTTGTTATCTGACATCGTCCTGATACGTTTGTATTCTGACATCGTCCTGATACTTTTGTTATCTGACATCGTCCTGATACGTTTGTTATCTGACATTGTCCTGATACTTTTGTTTTCTGACATCGTCCTGATACTTTTGTTATCTGACATCGTCCTGATACGTTTGTATTCTGACATCGTCCTGATACCTCTGTTTTCTGACATCGTCCTGATACGTTTGTTTTCTGACATCGTCCTGATACGTTTGTTTTCTGACATCGTCCTGATACTTTTGTTTTCTGACATCGTCCTGATACCTGTTTCTGACATCGTCCTGATACGTTTGTTATCTGACATCGTCCTGATACGTTTGTTATCTGACATCGTCCTGATACGTTTGTATTCTGACATCGTCCTGATACCTCTGTTATCTGACATCGTCCTGATACCTCTGTTTTCTGACATCGTCCTGATACGTTTGTTTTCTGACATCGTCCTGATACGTTTGTTATCTGACATTGTCCTGATACGTTTGTTTTCTGACATCGTCCTGATACGTTTGTTTTCTGACATCGTCCTGATACGTTTGTTTTCTGACATCGTCCTGATACGTTTGTTATCTGACATTGTCCTGATGCGTTTGTTTTCTGACATCGTCCTGATACGTTTGTTTTCTGACATCGTCCTGATACTTTTGTTTTCTGACATCGTCCTGATACTTTTGTTTTCTGACATCGTCCTGATACGTTTGTTATCTGACATCGTCCTGATACCTCTGTTTTCTGACATCGTCCTGATACCTCTGTTTTCTGACATCGTCCTGATACTTTTGTTATCTGACATCGTCCTGATACGTTTGTTTTCTGACATCGTCCTGATACCTCTGTTTTCTGACATCGTCCTGATACGTTTGTTATCTGACATCGTCCCGATACATTTGTTTTCTGACCTAGTCCTACGTTTGTTATCTGATATCGTCCTGATACGTTTGTTATCTGACATCGTCCTGATACATTTGTTTTCTGACCTAGTCCTACGTTTGTTATCTGATATCGTCCTGATACGTTTGTTATCTGACATCGTCCTGATACCTCTGTATTTTGACATTGTCCTGATACGTTTGTTTTCTGACATCATCCTGATAAGTTTGTTATCTGACATCGTCATGATACTTTTGTTATCTGACATCGTCCTGATACGTTTGTTTTCTGGCATCGTCCTGATACGTTTGTTTTCTGACATTGTCCTGATACGTTTGTTATCTGACATCGTCCTGATACTTTTGTTTTCTGATATCGTCCTGTTACGTTTGTATTCTGACATCGTCCTGATACGTTTGTTATCTGACATCGTCCTGATACCTACATCGTCCTGATACGTTTGTTATCTGACATCGTCCTGATACCTCTGTTTTCTGACATCGTCCTGATACGTTTGTTATCTGACATCGTCCTGATATGTTTGTTTTCTGGCAGCGTCCTGGTTCGTTTGTTATCTGACATAGTCCTGATACCTGTTTTCTGACATCGTCCTGATACGTTTGTTTTCTGACATCGTCCTGATACGTTTGTTGTCTGACATCGTCCTGATAGTTTGTTTTCTGACATCGTCCTGATACGTTTGTTTTCTGACATCGTCCTGATACTTTTGTTATCTGACATCGTCCTGACACTTTTGTTTTCTGACATCGTCCTGATACCTCTGTTTTCTGACATCGTCCTGATACGTTTGTTTTCTGACATCGTCCTGATACGTTTGTTGTCTGACATTGTCCTGATACGTTTGTTTTCTGACATTGTCCTGATACGTTTGTTTTCTGACATCGTCCTGATACCTCTGTTTTCTGACATCGTCCTGATACGTTTGTTATCTGACATTGTCCTGATACGTTTGTTATCTGACATCGTCCTGTTACGTTTGTTTTCTGACATCGTCCTGATACGTTTGTTATCTGACATCGTCCTGATACGTTTGTTATCTGACATCGTCCTGATACTTTTGTTTTCTGACATCGTCCTGATACGTTTGTATTCTGACATCGTCCTGATACGTTTGTATTCTGACATCGTCCTGATACGTTTTTTATCTGACACCGTCCTGATACCTCTGTATTCTGACATCGTCCTGATAGATTGTTATCTGACATCGTCCTGATTCGTTTATTTTAAGTGTCTCACACTGCCGAGAAGTCAGTGGTGCTCTGCCTTCTGGAGTTAGCAAGGATAGGTTATAAATTTGGTCTGGAGCCCCCAAGTCTTATCAAGATGGAGAAAGAGATGGAGAGAATGGAGGAAGAACCACCTCCCCCCCGCCCTCCGCCGCCGAAGCCAAACAGTTTAGATGATGAGGTGAGATTATAAAGAACGTTTGATCCCATGTTCAGCTCTAGTTTTCCCTTTCAGATGTTGTATCACAAAATGTTTATGTTATATCTGTTGTGATGGTTTTTTTTATTTCCTTTTATTATTAATCTTATATTCCAGGTGTCTATCATTATAATAGTTGCCTTCTCTGAATAATACATTTTGTAGAAGTGTTTCAGTCAAATTCTTCCTTTTCAATTGCACTTTTCACTCTTTGTCCATTTCCACTCTTTGCTAACTGAAACAAAAATACGTTCAAAATCAGTACTAATTACAGAGGGGTATATAAATAAGTGTATCTACGAACAATGCATATAATTAGATTTAAAATATCAAAATTTGACCTAGATTTAATTTCAGCTCAAACATTATTGAATATTTACTTACTGAATGGTGTGAACTGATTTCTGCATTATTGAGTGTATGTGTCTGTGAGTTGATTTGACGATGATTTGTCTCCCTTGATAAGACCGGTACGGAGACTGAGGAGGAGGAGTTAGAGGAGGAGAAACCCCCTCCCACACCACAGTCCTGGTCACTAGACGAGGAGGTAGGTCAGCTCCGAGTGTTTGTCACCATAACCAGAGTTCAATGTCTTCTTGGCTTCTACAATGTCGCTTGTCAAACTAGCAGAATACATAATCAGATGTGATGTTTATCCCAACTTTGTGTCTACAGATGGAATACATAGCAAGTGCACATCTAACTCATGATATCAATTAAAGAATGGATTACACTTGCCCGTATTCAAAATGATTGGCACCGTTCTCAGTAGAACTAGAATGTCATTTGTAATTTCAAATGTATATTGGTACATACAGCTGTTTTCATGCATGTATTTCTTGATTTCTTGGTTGATTTAAATAACAGATTAAGTTTTACAAATTTCTTTCACAAAAAATGATATTTGCCATGATATGAGCATTATATTATTCTTTCGTTTCGTTTGTGCAAAGTTGGGATACTCAAAATCCTATGTCTCTGTATTACTCTACAGACTTGACAGCAGGTTCAGTGTAAATCAATCTGAGAAGCTAGTGGAAACATTGGATAGAGTCTTGTGTTGTAAACAGTGATGAATATTTATGAGCTAGATTATTCGGAAACTAACTGTAAAGATTTGAATTGTAATACAAGCTTTGGTTATGGGTGCTGTGTGAATCTTGTTTTCCACCTAAAATTATTGTAAACTAGTCCATGTCAATACAAAGGAACAATCCATTCTTGTGTCTAGGGGTAATCTTTGTGTTTGAGATTTGAATACTGCCAGATGATATTTCATTACTGACTCAATATTTATTCTTTAGAAGCAAAAATAGAGTTCCTAATATATACATTTGGGATAAACCCATAACATGTGAGAAGAAAATTGTATTAAATGTGTAGCATGTGACTTCGCTATGAAGGATTTTCTATATTGGAAAATATATCTCATGAAACGCATCTGAAATATGATATCACTTATACTGTTTCACTACGTGTCATGGGACAGTTTCTGTCTCACCGCAATAACAATTCTAACGGTATAATGTAACAATAGAGATATTGATATTATTCTTTAAGGAAGTCATGAGACAATAATTCTTATCATTGTTTATCATCTTCATTACTTTGACTCGATTTGTAGTTTGAATATTGTGTGTTTTTCTTAATTGCGTATTCCTTAATTGACTCATCTTTAATACCATATATGTCATCATGCATAGTAACATATTAACGGTTCTGTTAAAAATACAAACTTTAAAGAACAAAATGAGAATGAGATTTATTCTGGAGCAAATGAATAAACTATTCAGTCAGAACTGACCTATTTTGAAAAATATGTTTGTACAGTAAAACCTTTTAATGCAACATTTATATAATTGGTTGCTTTGTAAACTATTTAGTATAAATTACTACTTTTATTATTGATGTTTTGATAGTTTGTAAATTACTTGATATTCCTATATTACTTTTATTATTGATGTTTTGATAGTTTGTAAATTACTTGGTATTCATATATTACTTTTATTATTGATGTTTTGATAGTTTGTAAATTACTTGATATTCCTAAATTACTTTTATTATTGATGTTTTGATAGTTTGTAAATTACTTGGTATTCATATATTACTTTTATTATTGATGTTTTGATAGTTTGTAAATTACTTGATTTTCCTATATTACTTTTATTATTGATGTTTTGATAGTTTGTAAATTACTTGGTATTCATATATTACTTTTATTATTGATGTTTTGATAGTTTGTAAATTACTTGGTATTACTATATTACTTTTACTATTGGTGTGTTTCAGTAATTGAGGATAAGTTCAACATTTTTTCTGTACTCGATCATGAACATGTATATTGTGAAACATAATTCTTTAAGATTTACATTCTGTTATTTAAAACTAAAGACAAAATATGTGTATTTATTTTGTGGATAAATTGAAGTGTAAGAATGCAATAATGAGACCTATAAGGGTTATTGTTAGGAATATAGATAAGAAATGAACACAAGGACAAGTGTAAACGAGATTTATAGGGCATGCTGTTTTTGTTTTGCAGAAGAGCATGATTTTTGTACATTTTAATAACTAATGCCAGCTCAAGAAATGCATGGCAGTGTATTGCTATGTTTGTAGGTATTTAAATTGATATTTCACCATATTTTAATATTCATTACCCATATTTTCATATTCATTACCCATTTTAGTCCGATATGGAGGAAGTGTCTTTCCGAGATGGTGGTCTGATTCCAAAATTTTGGAATTTTGATATGGCGGTAGGTCATGTGCCAAGTTGTCATGGTTCGTCTGTTTTCATTCTAATGTTCACTAATGATTTATAATATTTAGGTCATTGTGGTGACTGACAGCCTAGTAAAATATTCCCAGTGAACTTTCAAGTTCGTCTTTCCCGTCATACATGTGTGTGTAATCGTATGATTAGTGATCATTTTTCTTTCAAGTAGGAAACACTATGCAATATGTCTGTTTTAGGATCATATGGTTCAATTTCAGTAAGATTTTATTGATACTATATTCATGTATTGTACATCACGCTACACACATATAAGTCCTTTCCTATAATTAGACATCAGACTACACATATTTAAGTCCTTTCCTATAATTATACATCAGACTACACATATATAAATCCTTTCCTATAATTAGACATCAGACTACACATATATAAGTCCTTTCCTATAATTAGACATCGGGCTACACATATTTAAGTCCTTTCCTATAATTAGACATCAGACTACACATATATAAGTCCTTTCCTATAATTAGACATCAGACTACACCTATTTCCTTTCCTATGATGACATTTTTGGTCCTACTTTCTAATGTCTAACACATTAGACTCCATAATTATCCCCAATCAACAATCAACAATGTTTGTTTATCGTTTTGAAAATGTAAAGGAGTCCTATTGAAAATAATACATTAATTTTATTGATAAATCAAAATATTTGGTTTAAGAAGTAAGAGCTAGGAAAGAAATGTAGTACAGTATTTAGACCAAAGGAGAAAATTTACTGAGTATATCCTAATGGCTATTTATTGTTTACGTCAGAAAATACCTTATGCGGGTTATCTGCCGATGTGAACTATCTGTGGAAACTCAAACCAAATTCAAAAAATGTAGACTATAAATTTAAAAACAATTTTAATTATATCGAAAACTGCAGGTAAAAAGTTTAGGTTCCATTTCCATTTAACAAAATTATTTTGAAGACGTTATTTTCATTATATAGACACTGGTAAAGAAACTTTTATAAGTACATACTGAACATGAAATTGGAAAGCATACATCCATATATGGTAAACGTACTTAACTACTTATTTTAGCGGTGGTTTTATTTAATCGCTTTTCGCGCTGTCTTTGAAGCGCTAATTCATGTACAGTGCTAAATGTTTTAAAAGGGTATCTCCGTTATTGAACCAACGAATTACGCTTATTTATATCCGCTCTAATAAATCAGAATTTACATTTTTTCGCATTTGCGCTAAAATTTGACTTCGCTAAATTTAGTGCGTTTGCAGTATACAGCAGGGTGCTTGTGACTGCGAGTTGTCTGGGATTTATTTTGTAAATACAGAGAAAACTCTTTGGGATTTTAGTCTGGTGTTGGTAATACGGAAGATATTGCGGTAGAGATAGGAGTGATTCTCATTGGGTAAATGGAAGACAAAGTTATTGATGATATTTACTGAGACCATTACTTTTTGTGATATGTTTTTTTTCATCGAAATCCCACACTCATATCCATCGATATACGTGCATGATAATAATATTTTTCTTTGGTTTTCATATTAAAAACAAAAATAACTTGAATTGAATGCTTAATTCATTTTGTTATTTTTTTTAAGTTTTAATTGTTGATTTGTTTAACTAACTTTCATTTTTACCCTAAATTGGAAAAGCAGTATTAAAACCTGAATAATTACTGATATAATATTAAGAGATTGAGTTTGTGTGTGCAAGTTTTTAGACTTTTCTGTTATTAGGTGACTTATTTAACTATCAAAAATGTACAATGAAAATTGGGATTGTAGCCATAATGAACATGTCTATTAAAAATTGGTTTTAGAAGAATTTAAAGCTGAAAATGTGAATGTATTGAGAACAATGAAAACGTAGCATACCGGGTACATATGACTGCAGTTAATATACTCATATGGACTATTTCCCTGAGTTCAGGAAGATAGTACGAATTAGATATTTAATGATAAAACCTGTGACAATTTGTTAGATAGTATGAAGTAGATGTGTATAGGTACAAAATTTAATGTTATGAAACCTGTGACAATTTGTTAGATAATATGAAGTAGATATTTGTAGGAACAAAATTTAATGTTATGAAACATGTGACAGTTTGTTAAATAGTATGAAGTAGATATTTATTATTAGGTACATAATTAAATGTTATGAAACCTGTGACAATTGTTAAAGTTCCAGAAGATAAAACATGACAAAGGCCTGATACCTAACCTTGATAGGTGGATATTTCACGAGGAGGTAAGCTATCCCAATATCCTCCACTAACGACAGTATCCATGGTAACACGTGATGCCTACCAAACATCGAACTTACGATCATGTCATCATTTTCTTTTTGTTTTTTGTTTTTGCCAACACCATGCATTGACAAAATTTGTTAATTAGAATCCATTTTTCATTCATCACTAACTGTTTGTAGAATGAATTTTAGATGATGAATGCGAACCTACTGTAATATCCAGATTCACAATTCTTATAAGTCATACAGATGTAATATACCAGTACAGGTTAAGGATAAAACATTAAAATATACCATGTTTATTATGTTTTTGAAAATGCATCTTATTATCATTTGGAATATAATGAGGATCTTGATCTAAAATTATTGGGTAATACGCTTGTCACGAATGTTTACAATATACATAACCTCTTTTTCCCTGTTAGACGTTCCTCACCAGTAGATATATAAGTAAACCCCTTAGTGACACATCGTTATATTTGACTTTAATTTAATTAGCTTCAAAGGATAGTAGTTCCTATTATTAACCATGCCTCTGTCATCATTTTAGGCTGTGAAACCAATCTCAAGTTGTGTTTTATTCCCTTATGTCCACAGGGGGCCAACTCAATGAAAATGGATGTTGTCATTCATTTTTGTATTTGGTGGATGGACTGATGAGTATATATTACAGTCATGTGATTTTTTTTTTTTTTTAATGAGATTTGAAAAATTATTAGAAAATCGGGATATTTACTATAAAACAGAGAAAGGGACGACAGTCGCCATATTGGATTTTTTACCCCCACCTCGATTAAAGTTCATTTTTTCACAATAGTATACCTTTTTTTCCTAGAGTCATAGTCACGCATCAGTCCTCCGATAATCCATAATCACACACATACCATGCAAAAGCATATAAACGATGTCTATATAGTCAAACGCAATATTTTAATCCAAAATTACCGGCGCTTTCTGACTTTTGACATCGAAAGCAACGTCCTAGTAAAAAGCGACTAGAGTGACTTCCCCTGCAGTCTAATTCAATGGGTTTAATCAGAGATATTCCGATACGTTTGTTTTCGCGAAAAATTTGAATATTAATACGTATCGGGATACCTCTGACTAAACCCATTGAATTACATTGCAGGGGAAGACACTCTAATCGCTCTTCACTAGAACGTTGCTTTCGATGTCACAAGTCAGAAAGCGCCGGTAATTTTGGATTAAAATATTGCGTTTGAATATATAGACATCGTTTATATGCTTTTGCATGGTATGTATGTGATTATGGATTATCGGAGGACTGATGCGTGACTATGACTCTAGGAAAAAAGGTATACTATTGTGAAAAAAATAACTTTAATCGAGGTGGGGGTAAAAAATCCAATATGGCGACTGTCGTCCCTTTCTCTGTTTTATAGTAAATATCCCGATTTTTAAATAATTTTTCAAATCTCGTATTTTTGGAAAATATCCAAAGGTCTGTCATATATACTCATCAGTCCATCCTCCAAATACAAAAAAAAATGTATGACAACGTCGATTTCCATTGAGTTGGCCCCCTGTGCTTATGTCTGCTTTGTTAGACCTTTTAGGCAGAACCATTGGAGTCTCAAATCTATTTTTAAGCATCATTTCGAAAAGCTTGATTTAAAGGAATCAAATTGTTGAAGCTTTCAATTTCTAATAGGAAACATCACGACAGTTACTGTCGACGCGGAATTACTTCGAAAGGCACGGCTGCATTACTTCCTCGATATGTGGATGAACTAGTTACCTGTACATCTTTACACACGAGTGTGGTTAATTTATTCTGGGAATGCAGCGCTTGTTTTCATTGGTCGACGCATTTCTATAAACACGCCCATTTCCTCAAAAAATAAGCTTCAGAAAAAACGTGCGTTCGAACTATCCGAATTGAAATCGGTATTTAAAAATCAGTTTCAGTACTGATACATATCTGACATAAGCGACGTAAAGCAGAAAATTTGTAGGAAAAAAACACATTTTGCTGATTTACCTGAAAGATGAATTCTCTATTATCGTGAGCATTTATTTGTAACAGAAGCCATGCGTGTAATCAAAGCCCCAAAACAGCACCGCTGATCGATGCCTAGAATCTACAACGACGTCCGTAATTACTTACCGGCAGTAAACCACAGAACTATTAGTCCTTTGTTATATTTCGTAACTAAACATGTTTTTTTTAATTATAAATAGAGTCGGTTGCTTTTACGAAACTGCTGCTGAAAATATTTACATTCTGTTCGTAAAATTAGGTCACAATCGAACTGTCAGATTGTCTACCCCCCGATCGCAGATTGTCTACGTCTACAGATACAGATTTAAACTGATGAAAAGTATGTATCGTTTACGGTTACATTGTTCAAATATTACCAACAAGTGGTTTGTTTTTTTGGGAGCTGAATATCCAGCGTTATCGCTGACATGACACCGCGTAACTGGCTTGCCCAAACCAGCGTACGGCACATGTTTACATGTAATAACAACTTGATCGGCTGACAAAAGAAAGACCAAATGTTGAATTTTAATGTCGATTTTAAGTGATATCTTTATCTAGATTGGGCCTAAGGAACATTGGCGATTTCTTCCACGTACATCAAGAACAAATATGTACGTTGTTGGGGTGCTGTTTTGTGCACAATATTTCAGCGCAAATAATTTTATTTATTACTTAAAATGTTCATTTTAATTCATTTTCTGTTGTAAAAGTCATTATAATGACTTTTATTCAGTCTTTAATTAAAAAATCTTTGTGGCAATAATGAAAATACCGTCATTTATGGGGATCCCATTGTGCCGATTTGCCGACAAAAATCTTAATTTTACTTTGATCATTTGACGTGTTCGAACTGTCATTAACTAAAAGATTTTTTTTCCTAAAAAATGTGTGTTTGAACTCTCATTCGGTTCAAATTAACCGGGACATTACAATACAGTATACATGTTAAGTTAATTAAAATATCGAGTTGTTTGTTCTACACCGAAACTGAGAGGCCATGTACTACGCCGTCTCATCTTGGTGATCACTGAATTGAAGAGTTTTACAGTGTACGTGCTGTCAGTGTTGTTTATGGGACGGGGCTTATGAAGTCAGACTCGACCAATCGCCACGCGCATGTTGTTATCCCATTCAATTTGTGCCTCTATAGTGATCAAAGGAACTTCCTCCGCCTGTCTGGTTAGTACTTCACCTGTGCCTTTCGAAGTAATCCCGCGTCGACAGGCATCAGGTTAATGAACGTAACTGTTGATTGTCAATTTTAACAAATTTTGTTTGAAAAGAGATTGAACAACAGGCATGGCCTATATAAGTTACGCCAATATTACTCTTCCTAAGTAATAACTAGTCATAGCAAGATATATATATAAGTTAAGATACGCAGTGTTGTTTACAATAGATAACAGTATAAACATATTATGATTATCAGATACAAGATTTGAATGTGGAAGTTTGTAGTTACAGATATTTTTTAATCATGTGTAATTGCCAAAAACTGTATGTATATAGAGGTTACTTGCCAGGTTTTAAAAGGTTATTGGTACTGAATCAAGTATTTAATGAAAGGTTTCCCTCCACCCATAGGATACAGACCAAAACATGTCCATATCGGCTTACTAGCCATTGGTCATCACCCATGAGTTTTGGGGCCAGTCATGGATACTGGATTCTGTATTTAAAGTAAGATTGTTAAGGGGAGTAAGTCAGTGTTGTTGTATTTATGAATACTCTTTGAAAGATTTTTAAAAGTACATATAGGTTAAGCTACATTTATCTGTTGTATAATTATAGAGTTAGAAAATATAGGACATAATTTTAAGATGATGATTGAGTTAATCCATCTCCAGAAAATTCATACTTATGTTTATAACTAAAATAATAATTTAGCTATCACCTAAACAACACTGCATAGTAATTATTATAATTAATACATAATGCATACAAGTATAAAATATTCAAAATATCAAACAAAACACCCATTAGATCTACATGGAGGAATGGCATCCTGGTAACTGTTGATGTTAGGAGTTTCTTTCTGGCATAAGATTGAGATAACAAATGATAAGAGTAGTTGATATTATAAAGAGGAAAGCATTTTTCCGCATGATGTTCCCATTTTTGTCATCATCGTTCATCGCTTCATTTCCCTTGTGAACCAAACCCTGCCATTTATTTATATATAAAATAGACGTAGTGTTGCTTTTTATCGCCAAGCGTGAACCCATATGTATGTTATGTAAATTCATAAACAAATTCAATACCTTCATTTTTTATATAATAAACTTTGGTAATGTCAGAAAAATCACGAAACGCAAAGCTGCTTCCAAAATGGTTTATACAATAAAATGACAATAATGTTTTCGATTTTTGTTGGTGGACTATTTCTCAATGCATATATGAAAAAATATATAATGAAATAATGTTAATACAGTAAAGTATGAATATTTTCTAATGAAAGTAACAAGCGAGAATGCACATTGTTATATGAAATGCACTTTTGCCCTATTTAAGTGCGGATTTGGAATGGGTTGTGAGCACTATTTGGAATGTTTAGCAAGGGTGAGTGAGTTTTCTGTATCTTATACACAGTGGCTTGAAATGTAGTCTGAAATAGTTAGTAATCAAACAAGAGGGAATTCACTATTTCAAAGTCCGCACCTGAACAGCCGTATAAGCTGGAAAAGTAGCAACTGATAAATAGAAGTAAATGAATACTGTTTGATCTATCTCGGGCTCATTCTCAAGGTGCTGTGTTAAATCTTTGTAAAACAAATTGTGATATGACATATAAATGATTGATGTATATCTAACATCTGCTGTCCAGTAACTTGTTTACAGCTTGGTTTGACTTACACCTGCATGGTCATATACAGACTTTGTAATGACACAAATTGGATGTTTGTTACCATGACAACTTCTTTAACCCTAGCACCACGTTTTCTTCCTGAAATTTCATCTGAACACATCTTTAGACAGATACAATGTCGGACTGTATATCTCTTACGTATACGTATAGTTCCATTAATCCATTGTGTTCTTGGTGGGGGGGGGTAAAATATTTTGTTTTTGTTTTTGTTATTAATTTAGCAATGATTGTTTTGTTTTAGTGATTAATTTGAGTATTTTTTTTGTGTTTAAGATTTAACCACTAAGATTTTGTTGCAGCTTTTTCTAACAACAAACTATCGTTTAAATTTAATATAACTTTATTTCAGTTCAAACGTTATTTGTTATAAACAGTTTGGAAAGTCCAAGACACCATCTGATATCTCAGTGCGATCATTGTAAAAGGCTCATGGATTATTACTAATTAACATGGAACAAAGCAAAAATGCAGATGCAGTGTACTTATGCTCAAACATTACCAGACACTAAATCTCCTATACCGATCATCATACGACCTTGACTGATGACGTCACTTCTGATATCCATCCTCATATGACCTTGACTGATGGCGTCACTTCTGATATCCATCCTCATATGACCTTGACTGATGACGTCGCTTATGATATCCTTAATATGACCTTGACTGTTGGTGTCACTTCTGATACCCATGCTTTTATGACCTTGACTGATGACGTCAGTTCTGATATCCCTCCTCATAGGACCTTCACTGATGACGTCACTTCTGATATCCATCCTCATATGGCCTTCACTGATGACGTTACTTCTGATATCCATCCTCATATGACCGCGACTGATGACGTCACTTATGATATCCCTCCTAATATGACCTTGACTGATGACGTCACTTCTGATATCCATCCTCATATGACTTGACTGGTGATCTCAATTACACATCCTCATATTACCTTGGCTGTTTTTACATGACCTTGACTGTTCTTGGCCCCTTTGATATACGTTATATGATTGTCCTTGTTGGGTTCCTAAGAGACACGTTCTCTTTATATGACCTTGACTGTTGTTAGACACGTCCTCTTTATATGACCTTTACTGTTGTTAGACACGTCCTCTTTATATGACCTTGACTGTTGTTAGACACGTCCTCTTTATATGACCTTGACTGTTGTTAGACACGTCCTCTTTATATGACCTTGACTGTTGTTAGACACGTCCTCTTTATATGAACTTGACTGTTGTTAGACACGTCCTCTTTATATGACCTTGACTGTTGTTGACTCCTCGATAAACGTCCTCATACAACAGACTGTTGTCTCTTACACTCTTACAACTAATTGAGGAGTAAAACAAAATCTTAAATTCGTCCCTATGCATTACATTGATACATACATATTTGATTTGCAATTAATTATTTTACTTTATATTCTAATGATATGAGGATAATAAGTATCCTAATTTTCATTAATAGAGAAATCTATAATGTTTGTATCTATACTACAGGTAAACAGGATATATAACAGGGAAATCTATAATATTTGTATCTATACTACAGGTAAAAAGGATATATAACAAGGAAATCTATAATGTTTGTGTCTATATTACAGGTAAAAAGGATTGCCTTCATGTGTAAATGCCACGACCATGTCAAAAAACTCGGAGAGGGAAAATATCTTATCTTTGGGAAAGTGGTGCAGATACGAGTAAGTGTATTATCTACCTGTTAACCTCCCGGTGGCTAATCCGTTTATAAGATTGTAATGTCATTATTTTATGATCAAAAATCACATCGTTTTCTTTCGAAATGTTATAGTTGTTCTCGTTAACACACAACACCACAATTAATACCTGAATTATCGTAAGGTCATAAAACCCTGAAATATGCCAATTTAAAATAGGAATCTATTGGTGTTTTAAGGGATTCCATAGATGTAGCTCTATTACCGCAGGAACACCGACTGTACATATAGCTTCTCATAATGATACTGTACGATCTGATGCAAAATGTGATGTCTGTATTGGTGTTCTTACATTAACTGATATTCAAATCACCTTTGATTAGTAAAGATAATACTTGTTTCGTACGTGATGTTAGTTATCTGAATTAATTGAATGCTTGATCTAAACTTTCATCGTCAACGGTTAGATAATCATAATTACGTTGTACGTATTGTTTTAGTCGATTAAGATTTTGAAACGATCTTTTAAACAAAAAATGATGTGGACATTTAAGTTGTAAATTCTTTACGTTTTTTGAGTAAATTATGCTGATGACAAACCAGCCGTATCAGATGGCATATATAAACCAGCTAAAAAGTGGACAAGGGTGTATTTAGCACCGCCATATGGACATAATTCAACACATCAGTTGATGTCAGTAATAAAGGACTCGTGTTAGAAGTGTAATAATGTACTTACCTACAGCACACGTATGTCAAAAGGTCAAACTTGTTGAATACACTAAGTCAATAATCGTGTAAGCGGAGACGACAATGATCAGGACTTTTGTTTACGACGTGCCACCATGTCATCTGGACGTGTATACAATCGGGATACATCACACCACACTCTATCATATCATAACATCAAAACCTTCAATCAAAATCACAAATCCTTCAAATCGTTTGATGGAGCATTTTAGTTGATCTATCAATATCTATTGATATCAATAAACAAATTCTATAGGTAATTGTTTTCATATCGTCTGATGTGTATATATGATAAGTCTCTATTTATCAATAACATAACTATTCACAGGTAATCTGAAATATTTAAAAAAAATCTGCTTAATCATTTAAAAATGTGATAGCTGTAATATTATCGTATTGTGTTACTTGGAATGCTTCAGTTATTGGTTCTGGCAGGAAAAATGAATTGTATTTGTATTTCGTTTTGTTCTAATGCACCAATTGTAATACTGATTATATCAAAACTGTATGTAGATGTGTTTTAACTTATGGCAATCATACAATAAAGCTAGAACCAAACATCCCGGAAGATTAAGCAGACACCATGGTAATTACAAACGCAATTGGAGAACTGTCCCGCAATAACCTGAAGTGGTCAACACAAAGTATTTAATGGTTACGTATGTTTGTTTTCATTCATATGAACTAAAACTTATCAGCACTCGTACGCAAAAAAAAATAAAAGCAACTATGGCCTCAACACGCATTGAATAATTGACTGACTTAACCTCTGACCTCTGTTGTAGTTCCTGCAGAATCGTCATCTTATGGTACGAGTTGGCGGAGGCTGGGACACATTAGAGCATTATCTCATACATCATAACCCCGTACAGGTGTTCGAGCACCGCCGACCAAACACCGCTAACGGCTCACATGACTCCACCAGCAAATATCTGTGTTTCAAGTCCAAGTACAAGTCAGCAGACTGAGCCTGGGTGGAGACAGTGACTGACCCCAGGGCGGAGACAGTGACTCAAACACAGCAGAATTCAATCATTCTGATGTCCATTGTCTTATAGGACGGGCAAGTTCTGCTTCTACCAGCACAGACCATCATTGAGAACCAGGAATCGCCCAACACAAGTGAACCTAGTGTTTTATATTCTGGTTTACTGAATATTAGGATTAAGTAATTTGCGCTCTACACCAAAACCAATTATCCATTTGGATCTGTCATTAGGCTGAGGCCAAGGTCTGGCCATCATCTGATGGCTAAATAAGGCCAAAGATATGGAGACGGTTATGTATTGGTTTTGTTTTCTACTAAGGTATTGGGAACCTGGTATTAGTGAAGTACAGGGCTGCCATTTTCAGATTACACTTTGGTAGATGAGGAACCCATTGACTGCTTACTAGTACTGGTGTTTGGTGAAGAAACGCGCAAGTACCCGGGTATATTTTGTACATTTTGGAAAACATTTATTAGGTTACAATAGGGATAAAGAGTTCATATAATGATCGTGTGCAAATATGTATTTAAATTTGTATATTTACAATTTTATTTTGCTTAGAAAAAGAAAAAAAAACAGTTATTTAGGAGTTGTCTGTGACAAATGGGTTTAATATTTTATCCCTTGATTACTTTCTCTTGTTCAAAGAGAATATTATTTGGTAACTTATTTTCCTTGTTGAAATTTACAATGGTGATATAGGGCCTGTGATTGTTAGTTAATGGGAAACTACATTTTATATTGGTGCTCTTTTTGTTATATTTCTAAACGTTTCACTGAAGGAATGATAATATAATATATAGTTTGTAACAGTGTGTGTGATTAGATGATTTGTAACAACGTCTACGATTGGGTAAACTTTTGTATTACATCTACATAAAGGATGGCGATATAAGTGCATTTTGCAATGTATATGTTTTATATCTCGACAATTCACAACAAAACACTGGATTTTGTTGCATGATTATGAAAACAAGGAGATAATCTGTCTCTGACTTTTGTTACGAGTGATATGATTGAACAACGTGTCTGACTTTTGTTACAAGTGTAATTATTAGTCACCAAAAGACTGCAGGGATAACATGTCATAAATGTCCCAGGCTTTGAGTAACCTACCAAAACAAAAATACTAACATTGTTTAGAAGTTGTCTCGTTAAAATAGTCCGCAGTCTTTGTATCAGATCTTTTAAATTATTTATTTCCCTTTTTAGGATTATCAGTTTTAGCAGTTTTAAATGATTACATTGTAATGTGGCAAATATTCGTGAACTGTGCAGGTTTGTCTTGTTGTCCCAGTGCTGTACGATTTACCTCCCTTGAAGACATATAAATCAATTTGACAACAGGTTAAGCAGGTATTACCCATATCAACCTATTTAAGTATGGCACCGTGTATGTTAAACTATTCCTATTCATTCCATATACACTTATGCATATGTAATTACTTTCTAGACATAAATTATAAGATATTGTATTGTTTGCTCAACATTCACATGGACATATGTATATGTAAGATATATCTTCATCTATTATTTAGGATATTTGTCACGTAAAAATGCCGAGAAGATATCCATACATATCTATTATAAGTGAAATGCCTATTTATTATCTATAAAATGTCTTCATCGTTTTTCTATGATCCGTCCTGTCTGGTTTAGATCCGATTCTTTGTCCAAAACTATCTGTGGTTGTTATATATTTTTATTACCTGAAACAGCTTTTTTTCTTTTCTATTTCATAGTTGTAGAGGGTATTGATGACAAATTTTGTTGTGGTAATTTTTAGCTATTTCCGTCCAAAACTTTTTTTTCTATTTTGTTTGTATTAGAGAAACTTTTGCAGATATTGATTTCTGTTCGATACATATGTATATGATATATATATTTCTTTTACCTCCAGTATCTTTTAAATTGTGTTGGCAAATAATTTTTCGTTTTACCAGCGAAAACAAAGCAAAATTATTAAATTATGTACATAGCTTTCGGGAGTTCTACCATACCAAGAGTCCTGTAAGGTAACTCCCTTTGTAGACCACAATACGGATATAAAGTTACACAATCACATGTCTTTCTGGTGATAGTTTCTTATTCCATATGCTCACTGCTCACAAGTATCATTAGCTGTTTACATTCACAACACAAATATTATTTATTGGAAGAAAAAAAACAGTTGTTTGTTATTAAATATAATTATCATGCACCAATTGATGAAAATAAAAATAATTTCTACATGGAGATAATATTGTCGCTTTGTTTGTGTTTAGTTGTCTGCTATCTAATGTCTTCCTCCCTCTCCTAACCCCTCAATGTTACTATCTGACCTCCCCAATGGTTTTATAATCAATGTGGTTTTTTCAGAGTGAGATATAAGCTTTTGTGATGATTTTCACCAGAGCGAAATGTGTGCCCGTTGTGTGAAACTTCATTACTTAAATACATGTACTAGTATCAGATACCGTAGTTTAGACCTAGAATATATAGAGATTTGTCGGAAGAATATAATAATTATAATAGTTCTTGTTATGTGATGAATAACTTTTATATTCCATCTTGTGAGGGAGAAAATCTTTTTTATTAAAAGAAATATTTACAAAACAACAAGAATTATCCTTTATATATTATGTTTGTAAACAATGGTTGTCCTCTAAAGCCATAAATTATGATAATGACTTATAAAAAGACAAACCTTTTTACTTTTCTCTCAATTAACCACCACTTTGAAACAGTTGACTTACTCCTCTTCTACACACTTCTGATGTGGGCTGTTATCGGTTCCGTCTGTCAATGTTTTACAGATCAGGAGAGACAACGAAGTACAGTGTACTAATATAGACATTACCTGTTACTCAATGTCCAGTCTTACCACATGTTCATGGTTTAACAATGTCACAGTGTGGTTCCTTCAGTCCCATTATAACAACTTTTTATGGGTTTATGATGTTTTTCTATGTCTAATACAATAATATCAGTCGTCGATATTGAGAAACTTCTGATAGGCAATAGACGTAATGATCAAAAGTATCTCGTGCTTTTCCTGGAGTAACCCATGCCCGGTATGTCTAAAATGATTCTATTGGTCGTCCACGACTTTATTGAGAAGATATACTGCGTTAACATTTTGTTCTGTGAGCTACATTTTCGGATTCCATTGGTACTGTTATATTATGGAATAGTGTTATCTTTATCATCATATGGAAATTCCTTCAGAGATATACGAGTGTGATATATAGTACCTGGTATTTCGGTAATATCAATATCTATCTCACCTCATGATACTTAGTACCTGGAATTGTTCTACTATCAACAACTATCTCGCCTCGTGATACTTGGTACCTGGAATTTCGGTACTATCAATATCTTTCTCACCTCATGATACTTAGTACCTGGAATTTCGGTACTATCAATATCTTTCTCACCTCATGATACTTAATACCTGGAATTTCGGTACTGTCAATATCTATCTCACCTCATGATACTTAATACCTGGTATTTCGGTACTATCAATATCTATCTCACCTCATGATACTTAGTACCTGGAATTTCGGTACTATCAATATCTGTCTCACCTCATGATACTTAGTACCTGGAATTTCGGTACCATAAATATCTATCTCACCTCATGATACTTAATACCTGGTATTTCGGTAATATCAATATCTATCTCACCTCATGATACTTAGTACCTGGTATTTCGGTACTATCAATATCTATCTCACCTCATGATACTTAATACCTGGAATTGTTCTACTATCAACAACTATCTCGCCTCGTGATACTTGGTACCTGGAATTTCGGTACTATCAATATCTATCTCACCTCATGATACTTAATACCTGGTATTTCGGTACTATCAATATCTATCTCACCTCATGATACTTAGTTCCTGGAATTTCGGTACTATCAATATCTATCTCACCTCATGATACTTAATACCTGGTATTTCGGTACTATCAATATCTATCTCACCTCATGATACTTAGTACCTGGAATTTCGGTAATATCAATATCTATCTCACCTCATGATACTTAGTACCTGGAATTGTTCTACTATCAACAACTATCTCGCCTCGTGATACTTGGTACCTGGAATTTCGATACTGTTAATATCTTTCTCACCTCATGATACTTAGTACCTGGTAATTCGGTACTATCAATATCTATCTCACCTCATGATACTTAATACCTTGAATTTCGGTACTATCAATATCTATCTCACCTCATGATACTTAGTACCCGGAATTTCGGTAATATCAATATCTATCTCACCTCATGATACTTAATACCTGGTATTTCGGTACTATCAATATCTATCTCACCTCATGATACTTAGTACCTGGAATTTCGGTACTATCTTTATCTATCTCACCTCATGATACTTAGTACCTGGTATTTCGGTACTATAAATATCTATCTCACCTCATGATACTTAGTACCTGGAATTTCGGTACTATCTATATCTATCTCACCTCATGATACTTAGTACCTGGAATTACGGTACTATCATTATGTATCTCACCTCATGATACTTAGTACCTGGAATTACGGTACTATCTATATCTATCTCACCTCATGATACTTAGTACCTGGAATTACGGTACTATCTATATCTATCTCACCTCATGATACTGAGTACCTGGAATTACGGTAATATCAATATCTATCTCACCTCATGATACTGAGTACCTGGAATTACGGTACTATCTATATCTATCTCACCTCATGATACTTAGTACCTGGAATTACGGTACTATCAATATCTATCTCACCTCATGATACTTAGTACCTGGAATTACGGTACTATCAATATCTATCTCACCTCATGATACTTAGTACCTGGAATTACGGTACTATCAATATCTATCTCACCTCATGATACTTAGTACCTGGAATTACGGTACTATCAATATCTATCTCACCTCATGATACTTAGTACCTGGAATTACGGTACTATCAATATCTATCTCACCTCATGATACTTAGTACCTGGAATTACGGTACTATCAATATCTATCTCACCTCATGATACTTAGTACCTGGAATTACGGTACTATCAATATCTATCTCACCTCATGATACTTAGTACCTGGAATTACGGTACTATCAATATCTATCTCACCTCATGATACTTAGTACCTGGAATTACGGTACTATCAATATCTATCTCACCTCATGATACTTAGTACCTGGAATTACGGTACTATCAATATCTATCTCACCTCATGATACTTAGTACCTGGAATTACGGTACTATCAATATCTATCTCACCTCATGATACTTAGTACCTGGAATTACGGTACTATCAATATCTATCTCACCTCATGATACTTAGTACCTGGAATTACGGTACTATCAATATCTATCTCACCTCATGATACTTAGTACCTGGAATTACGGTACTATCAATATCTATCTCACCTCATGATACTTAGTACCTGGAATTACGGTACTATCAATATCTATCTCACCTCATGATACTTAGTACCTGGAATTACGGTACTATCAATATCTATCTCACCTCATGATACTTAGTACCTGGAATTACGGTACTATCAATATCTATCTCACCTCATGATACTTAGTACCTGGAATTACGGTACTATCAATATCTATCTCACCTCATGATACTTAGTACCTGGAATTACGGTACTATCAATATCTATCTCACCTCATGATACTTAGTACCTGGAATTACGGTACTATCAATATCTATCTCACCTCATGATACTTAGTACCTGGAATTACGGTACTATCAATATCTATCTCACCTCATGATACTTAGTACCTGGAATTACGGTACTATCAATATCTATCTCACCTCATGATACTTAGTACCTGGAATTACGGTACTATCAATATCTATCTCACCTCATGATACTTAGTACCTGGAATTACGGTACTATCAATATCTATCTCACCTCATGATACTTAGTACCTGGAATTACGGTACTATCAATATCTATCTCACCTCATGATACTTAGTACCTGGAATTACGGTACTATCAATATCTATCTCACCTCATGATACTTAGTACCTGGAATTACGGTACTATCAATATCTATCTCACCTCATGATACTTAGTACCTGGAATTACGGTACTATCAATATCTATCTCACCTCATGATACTTAGTACCTGGAATTACGGTACTATCAATATCTATCTCACCTCATGATACTTAGTACCTGGAATTACGGTACTATCAATATCTATCTCACCTCATGATACTTAGTACCTGGAATTACGGTACTATCAATATCTATCTCACCTCATGATACTTAGTACCTGGAATTACGGTACTATCAATATCTATCTCACCTCATGATACTTAGTACCTGGAATTACGGTACTATCAATATCTATCTCACCTCATGATACTTAGTACCTGGAATTACGGTACTATCAATATCTATCTCACCTCATGATACTTAGTACCTGGAATTACGGTACTATCAATATCTATCTCACCTCATGATACTTAGTACCTGGAATTACGGTACTATCAATATCTATCTCACCTCATGATACTTAGTACCTGGAATTACGGTACTATCAATATCTATCTCACCTCATGATACTTAGTACCTGGAATTACGGTACTATCAATATCTATCTCACCTCATGATACTTAGTACCTGGAATTACGGTACTATCAATATCTATCTCACCTCATGATACTTAGTACCTGGAATTACGGTACTATCAATATCTATCTCACCTCATGATACTTAGTACCTGGAATTACGGTACTATCAATATCTATCTCACCTCATGATACTTAGTACCTGGAATTACGGTACTATCTATATCTATCTCACCTCATGATACTTAGTACCTGGAATTTCGGTACTATCATTATGTATCTCGCCTTAATTATGTCTTCCTCAACCTTACATCTTAGCTCAACGTATCATTTGATTTGCCGTTTTGATAGTATTGATTTTTACTTTAGTCCTTTCATATGCACATGTACCTCCATATATGTTATAATTGGTCATACACGTGTCTGTCTATAAGTATATAAACCCTTTGGCTCCATCACATTTATGACAGTATTCCGCTTTACAATCCCCCTCCCAGACACTTTATGATGTTGCTTCCTCGCTTCCTCACAATGCACCATACGATCGGTAACACTGTACTAACAATATCTCGTAAGCGGCTTCACGAATTTCTTTCATTTTTGGATATTATATGTAGAATAAAACATGAAACAGACTGCTAACGTGAAACTTTTCTGTAAAACGTCAACTTCCAGTTCGCAATAAGGATCGAAGTTCAAAAGTGTATTTTTTTCCGAAAAATCATTAAAAATCTTGTTTTTAATTTCTGGAAGGTCTAGAAATCTGTTAATGTGCATGCAGTATTTAAGCATTAAACTGTCTTCTTGGGGAATTAATTATCCTATAATTCTAGGATTTCAGACTAATTGAATAACGCGCATTAGCGTGATACGATTAATTATCATACCACGCTAACGCGCGTTATTCAATTTGTCTGCAATCCCGGGAGAATTATAGGGTAATAAATCCCCCCAAGAAGGTAGTTTAATGCTTATATTTCCGTTTTCTGTTGTTTTTCAAATTGAAATTTTCAATACAAAAAGTAATGTTATCGTTATTGCCAAGTTGTAGAAGGCCAAGTCAGACCCTTGGCCTGTAGCATGCTGATCTAAAGGACTATCAAAGTTGTTCATACAAATGACCTTGGTCGTCATTCAAGGTCACGGGGGCCACAAAAAGGACTTCAATTTTAACCAGACTTCTTGTGAAGTTCTGAAAGACTAGAGACCTAATATTAGGCTGTAGCATATTGATATAAAGGGCTACCAAGTTTGTTAGTATGAATGATCTGGACCAGAATTCCTTGTTGGCGAAAATGCCCGTCAAATAATGACATTGTGTAGTCTCTGGCTGTGATTAATGCCATATCTGTAACGTTATCGTTTTTATGGGAGTTATGTCCCTTCATAAATAGTTAGTTTTCATCGACACAGTAAGTTGTGTATTACGAATTGTATTCTTAAAGTGTGTCTCTTTTCTTCATTAACCACACAACCGAAACATTTCCATCAAACCTATCAGCTGGTCAGTGTAACTGTTCTGTCGTTAACATCAGCTTCACCACAACTTCACTTTTGTTATCTTGTGTACTTGCTAGGTTGCAAGTAAAATTGAATGTGTTTACTAATCCGAAAGTAAATAACTGAATACATTCCAAGACATGCACACGGTATATCATCCGTTAGTATGCTGATCTTTGTCTTCTGTACTTCAGTGAAGAAGAGGAGAGTGTCGCTATCACAATATGACACGCGTACGCATGTGTGGAGGCCAAGCCTTTACATTTATCTTTTCTGGTCAATCGGAATATGAATGGAGAGTTTCTGTTTAGATATCGCATAACCGATTATAAGACTTTCCCCTTATCTAATCGTACCAAAACAAAAATTGCCTTTGAGACGTCGAAATTTATGACATCACCATTTTGGAAATTGGAGATGTCTGTACTGACAATCACACGAGCATGTACGTACACCTATAGCCTAAGGAATTATATACTAGTATACATGTATGATTCGGTGAAAATTGAATCTTTAAGAAGTAAAAATCCAATCGTGGTATTTAAATGTAATCTGCGAAGTTGGAAGTAGGTCTATACGAGTTGACACTCACCTGTAAAGCTAGTCAGGTCTAACAAGAGATCTTTACCTATCCCTAACACAGTTTTCTACACGTAAACCGGTTTTCTATTTATTTGATCAAAGCATACATTGGACACAGGGTATTTCTCCTACAGACCGCGGTATATTTAGAGTCCCGCTAGCCGTTAAGTCTTACATATGTGTACGTACAAAGGTAACATTGTATGGCGTTATTGAATGGACAGCACTGACCATAAGCGCGGATTGTAATTACGTGGACCTATTATTGTCAATCGGCTTAGTGTCGGTCAACGATCGGCGTGACGAGCTGACCAGTCAGAAAGGCTTTGTTGACGGTAACTAAGGTCACAAATACGTGAGCGATGTTATGATACCTGTCAGTGAAAGATTTAACATGGCCGCAATACTATAGTGTTGTATAGGAGAAAACTTTTCTCGCGATTCCTAGGGAGAAATATTCCAATGTGGACGCCGGATTGATGTGCTGTGTGGATTGTTATTGATCATTAACGAGTGTTTTTACGAGGATGAGGGGAGCTCCTAGTGATGTCACTGGAGGGGAGCTAGAATTCTCGGAAAGCGAGAGGGTGTATGGCAGAGGACGGATAGAGAGACAGTCAGAGACGGAACGTAGACAGGCAGGGAACGTAGAAAGTATCGGAACAGTGAACTTGGAACGACTCCGACAGGACGGTCTCCGTGGTCGTGAAAGGAGCCGACAAGGTACCAGTATGGGTTATCGGGATACTAGGAGGGTCCACTCCAACAGAGGAGGTAGGGTAATGACTGTCCCAGAACGAAGGGTTGTGAACCATTCTACAAACAGACTTGGTACGGAAAATAGAGTTATTGTCCGTAATCCGGACAGACGTTACGTAAGTGGTCCTCCGAACCGACGTCATGTTTCGCCGTCTCCGGAGAGACGTCGCGTGTCTCCGTCTCCCGAGCGTTATTATGTCCGGGAGACAGTAGAGACGAAACCACAGGTTGAGACAGTAGATAAAGAAGTGGAGACGTGTTGCTGTGGCTGTGTTGAGGTAGTAGACAGTCTTTATTGTTGTACCGGGGTCAAAATGCTCCGGTGCACGTGCCTGGATTCTACGGATGACGAGGAGGAGGTGAAACGGGAGACTGTTAAACAAACTGAGCAACCCAAATTAGAGAAACAATATTTATTCTATCGGACACATGATCGTGCTGCGGATTATTCTGATTCCTATACGGATGAAACAGAATCGGACACTTACGACGAAATAGACACAAGGAGACTCGTATCTCGACCTCGCTCAGCAACATACGAAAAGCGCGTGATGTCACGTGAGTTAGAAAATACAACACGTGAGTATGCTAATGTGACTCGTTCATCCAGACTGATGTCAAGGCCACGATCTGCAGAGCACGCGCGGTATGTCAGGAAAGTACAACCCGTACAGACTCTCCGTCGGGAACAACTGGCACCGACACTTCCTCCTCGTCCTCCAGTCTACGAACGTGAACACTACGTATCCAGCAAACCTCCTATAATTCCACCTCCGCTAAAACCAACGCAGCGCCACGTCGGTGTTCAGATGACCACCAAATATGTTGTCGAACAGCCGAAAAGGAAGCTTGTCCGAAACATGGCATGTCAAACAGTGAACATTCCTTCACCACCCTCTACGCCATCTACGTCAACGTATAGCTCCCCTGCCCCAAGTCCCGTCCCTAAACGGGTCCCCAGCCCAGACCCTACCCCTGAGCCCAGCCCCAGGATCATATCTCCACCCCCAAGTATACGGGAGCGTACACCATCACCGGAAGTAGAACCTCTTTCTCCATATGAACCAGCACCTATTCGCGGGTATAAAACGGCAATAATAAATATACAGGAACCGGAAATAGAACCACAGGAGGAAGTGTTAGTGTTTTCTAAGCCATCACCTAGGATTGAGATACTACCCTCACCACCGCCACCACCGCCTCCGCCGGTAACGTATAGTATTTCTAGACCGGAACCTAACACGGTCGCTAACTCTTCTAATGATCCTTTGTATTTTTCTATTAATGTTAACTCACTTCCTGTCAAAGGTACACAACCTGGTGTGATTTCTCTACTTAACAACACGGCCCCAGTCCATGGGCAGAAAGGCTCTTTTCTTCCTCCTAAACCTCACTCTTCAAAGCGTTCACCTCGTTCTAAGAAAACTGTACCGGAAGTTGATAATGTAACGAGTCCTGATTACTTTATGTACTCTACAAACCCGAATGGTGGAGACCATAATAGCCCTGAACATAAGCCATCTCCATATATAGACTTGGGTAACTTTACTTATCCCTCGAATCCTTATTCAACTAAGTATCCCAATGATTCGTCAAAGTCAAGAAAGAATCGGAAGAAACCGAAATTGAAACAAGAACCGGAAATTTTGAATGTGGTGGATCCTGTTTACTATTCTGTACCTACTAAATATCTTCACTCTAAAGCTGCAACTCCTCCTCCTGTTGTGTATAACATCATCAAACCAGAACAGCATTCGGCACCAGAACCGGAACGGGAAGCTAACAAAGTAGTGGAACCTTCTAACGTTTCTCTAAAATCACGTACTGTAAAGCCTGTTCACAAAAAGGTATTTCCTCGTAATGTGGCGATTTGAGGTGGTCTTCCTGGCCTGCTGTAAAGTGTAATATAGCTATACCATACTGTACTGCATATATAATGTATATCTTTAGAGTTATTTAGAATTCTTTCGGAAATCTTTCAAAATTTCGAAATTTGTCGTTAATAACTTAAAATAATTTAACCTTTCGTGGGCCGTTTGGAATAACGTTATCAGTTCTTAATTAAACTATCCTAACGAATGAGTCTGTTTACGTAATTAAATATACATTTCACTGATGTATATCTTAATATCGAGTAACTTTACAGGCTAAGACCACCTCTATAGTCACACTTCACTGATTTTGTTTACTATTTGTTTACCTATTTTCCTGTATTGTTTTGTTACTAAGCAGTGGCGCATTTAAAGAACAGCTATAGAGATTAAAATGTGAATTAAATTAAAATCGGAGAAAAAATTCTAAGGATGGGAAGGCGTAGCGATTCACAGATATCAAAGAGAAGTAGTATTACATGGGAAATGTTTGGTTGGTGTTTCTTAAGTTCGTCACTGCCGTACTCCAGAATCCTATCCAAAGGAATTATGTAAAAATCAAATTGTGTTTGAAACATATATCAGGTCAATCCTGGTATTTTCTGTGAAACATAAACACCTTCTCTGAAGTTGATTTACATTACACATGACTAAAGTTAATATTGACTTAATATTTGAGTAAAACATAAATAACCATTGTACAGGTTAAAAGTTAGGATTCTGGAGGTTTTTTTAAATATGCATTAACGTTCACTCATTTCATTAATTTCAAATGACACATTCTCTCAGTCTTCAAACTATTGTTTATTTGTTTAATGTTTTTATTTGTTTACATTTAAAGTTTGTCCCTAAATTACCCGGCTGTCAAGACCTTATAGAAACGTAAACAATCATATCTCGAAAACACATTGTTTTGTCTTGATATCAAGAAAATCCAGTGGACTTTCTAGATATCTGGACAACCAATTGCAACCGTGGTGTTTCCCGATATCTCGACAACTGTTTTCTTGTGACAGTGTGTAACACCATCATCGTTCGTGTTATCTCGACATTCTGATATTTCTGTGTGATTTATCCTTTCCCTAACACTTGTTTGTAGATTTTCTATCTTTATCTACCTAACCAATCTACCTTACTGTAGGTCTCTGATCTGTCGCTATTGGTGTGTTCTCTCCGTAACTTGACCCTCGCCTTCATTTTACCGTGTTTTCACAGTAACAACAGGTACTATATATTATATATATTGTCAATTAATTGGAAACTAGCCTGTTTATTTAGCCCTGCTATAGAAATCGATTATTGTAGATGTAGGATTAGACAATAACGATCTGTAGTAAAGCCATAGCAACATATTTGTTTAGACTCGTAGTCATGGCGTCACGTGAACATCATTCGGGGTGTTAAATATAGCAGCACGGAAATACACACATAAAACTATGTCTGGGTTTAACTTGAGGTTTTTAAAGTCTAGGTTATTACCAGTGGTGCTTTGTTGTAAATAAATAAATACGAATGGAAATGACCACAGACCTAAATACAGCTATTTTACCTGGCCACCTTATTTACCTAATTCTGTCCCGGGGGATTAATGAACTATTTCTATATACAATTCATGTAATACATATGATCAACTATGTAAATCTTACACGTTATGTCATTTTCTTAACGCCTATTAAATCATACCTGTATATTTTATTTCAGAAAAAGGAAGAAGCCTTACTCCGGGTAGGTATTGCTTAGTTGTTGTAATTACACAAAGCAAACTAACTGTTTAGTGCAACCATAACCCAGCCATTTTAGCTACTTACAAACAATGGAAGTATATCACTTAGAAATGTGCTCCCAATATGATGTATAAGACATTCGTTACGACAAACAATTATCATTATATCAATAATAGTTTTATTGTCAGTCGATTTGTCACGAAATTTGTGCATTCACATACATGTATATCAGAATGTATGTTTGCATGCGATAATGCTGCTAACAGCGGCTTATTATTCTGATAATAGTAATTATATACATATTTTCCGTTAATACATAATTATTTGCTTTGAAATGTGTTAAAATGACCCGTTACTATGGTTCAAATTATTAAACATGTCAGAACTCCTATGGTAAATACGGCTTCATGTAAATTTCCACGGTAAAAACAGACTTATATTGTTTAAGGAAATCTAGAGCACACCTATCGGATTGTAGTGTGATTCATAAACAAGTAACAAATACTTCATTGATGATGTTAAGGTGGGTGTTCCCATATATATTTTAGACCTCGGCCAAATTCCAAGGAGTGGAATTATACTCTATATTGTTTTACTTCGAAAACCACAGCCGGTTTGAACTTGAACGTTTGGATGCCGACCAGTAATTCCTTAGGATTGATCTTTGTGCAACTCCCCAACTCGTTACGGGACAGTGACCGTACAGAATAAAATGTTGTGTGTCAAATTTAAATGTCATGTTTCACTTTCGTCAGAAGACTAAAGTTAATGACCCAGATGAAACTTTAAATGACATTTCTATGCTCGCGATTCACTTAGTGTTGAGTTGAAAATCTATGCAAATTGGAGAGTTATAGGCCAGTTAGCGGAATAAATTGGGTTAGAACCGGTGCGCATTCGCATGGTGTTGTAGATTGCATCAGAAATGTGATCGTTTACAACGTGTATTCTGATATTTGACGGACATCATTTATAAGGTAGACATGTTCAAGTGTTTCTTTACTGTTGTGCTAATTATATATATATATTTTTTTTTTTTAGATTTCCATAACATGATTTGAAACATATTAATTCAAAAAGCCCCTAGCTGGTCCTTAGATTCCAATGGAAATAGTGAAAATCATTATTAGATGATAAAAACTCAATTAAAGCCATCTCTCTTTACAACATGTTTTTTTTATTCGGAAATTATAGAAGACGTCTAAAATCGGACACTAATCATATACATACGTGGTAAAGAGGTAAAATCTGTTCCATTTGTTTACTTTCGATAAAAGGTCTGTGTAGTTATAAGGTATAGGTAATTCAGAGGCTATAGAAAATACATCGGAATATATATATATCGCTGTAATGACTCAAGTCTATATACGTAATTACTCGATCTTCTTTCTGTTAGGACGTAATGTATGTAGGCACGCCAATCAGACGTAATGTGTGTAGGCACGCCAATCAGACGTAATGTGTGTAGGCATGCCAATCAGACGTAATGTGTGTAGGCACGCCAATCAGACGTAATGTGTGTAGGCACGCCAGTCAGACGTAAAATGTGAAGACACGCCAATCAGACGCAATGTGTGTAGGTACGCCTATCAGACGTAACGTGTGTAGGTACGCCTATCAGACGTAATGTGTGTAGGCACGCCAATCAGATGTAATGTGTGTAGGCACGCCAATCAGACGTAATGTGTGTAGGCACGCCAATCAGACGTAATGTGTGTAGGCACGCCAATCAGACGTAATGTGTGTAGGCACGCCAATCAGACGTAATGTGTGTAGGCACGCCAATCAGACGTAATGTGTGTAGGCACGCCAATCAGACGTAATGTGTGTAGGCACGCCAATCAGACGTAATGTGTGTAGGCACGCCAATCAGACGTAATGTGTGTAGGCACGCCAATCAGACGTAATGTGTGTAGGCACGCCAATCAGACGTAATGTGTGTAGGCACGCCAATCAGACGTAATGTGTGTAGGCACGCCAATCAGACGTAATGTGTGTAGGCACGCCAATCAGACGTAATGTGTGTAGGCACGCCAATCAGACGTAATGTGTGTAGGCACGCCAATCAGACGTAATGTGTGTAGGCACGCCAATCAGACGTAATGTGTGTAGGCACGCCAATCAGACGTAATGTGTGTAGGCACGCCAATCAGACGTAATGTGTGTAGGCACGCCAATCAGACGTAATGTGTGTAGGCACGCCAATCAGACGTAATGTGTGTAGGCACGCCAATCAGACGTAATGTGTGTAGGCACGCCAATCAGACGTAATGTGTGTAGGCACGCCAATCAGACGTAATGTGTGTAGGCACGCCAATCAGACGTAATGTGTGTAGGCACGCCAATCAGACGTAATGTGTGTAGGCACGCCAATCAGACGTAATGTGTGTAGGCACGCCAATCAGACGTAATGTGTGTAGGCACGCCAATCAGACGTAATGTGTGTAGGTACGCCAATCATACGTAATGTGTGTAGGCACGCCAATTAGACGTAATGTATGTAGGTACGCCAATCAGACGTAATGTGTGTAGGCACGCCAATCAGATGTAACGTGTGTAGGTACGCCAATCAGACGTAATGTGTGTAGGTACGCCAATCAGACGTAATGTGTGTAGGCACGCCAATCAGACGTAATGTGTGTAGGCACGCCAATCAGACGTAATGTGTGTAGGCACGCCAATCAGACGTAATGTGTGTAGGCACGCCAATCAGACGTAATGTATGTAGGCACGCCAATCAGACGTAATGTGTGTAGGCACGCCAATCAGACGTAATGTATGTAGGCACGCCAATCAGACGTAATGTATGTAGGCACGCCAATCAGACGTAATGTGTGTAGGCATGCCAAACAGACGTAATGTATGTAGGTACGCCAATCAGACGTAATGTATGTAGGCACGCCAATCAGACGTAATGTGTGTAGGTACGCCAATCAGACGTAACGTGTGTAGGCACGTCAATCAGACGTAATGTATGTAGGCACGCCAATCAGATGTAATGTGTGTAGGCACGCCAATCAGACGTAATGTATGTAGGTACGCCAATCAGACGTAATGTGTGTAGGCACGCCAATCAGACGTAATGTGCGTAGGTACGCCAATCAGACGTAATGTATGTAGGCACGCCAATCAGACGTAATGTATGTAGGTACGCCAATCAGACGTAATGTGTGTAGGCACGCAAATCAGACGTAATGTGTGTAGGCACGCCAGTCAGACGTAACGTATGTAGGCACGCCAATCAGATGTAATGTGTGTAGGCACACCAATCAGACGTAATGTGTGTAGGCACGCCAATCAGACGTATTGTGTGTAGGCACGCCAATCAGACGTAATGTATGTAGGCACGCCAATCAGATGTAATGTGTGTAGGCACGCCAATCAGACGTAATGTATGTAGGTACGCCAATCAGACGTAATGTGTGTAGGCACGCAAATCAGACGTAATGTGTGTAGGCACGCCAGTCAGACGTAACGTATGTAGGCACGCCAATCAGATGTAATGTGTGTAGGCACACCAATCAGATGTAATGTGTGTAGGCACGCCAATCAGACGTATTGTGTGTAGGCACGCCAATCAGACGTAATGTTTAGGCACGCTAATCAGATGTAATGTGTGTAGGCACGCCAATCGGATGTAATGTGTGTAGGCACGCTAATCAGATGTAATGTGTGTAGGCACGCCAATCAGACGTAACATGTGTAGGTACGCCAATCAGACGTAACGTGTGTAGGCACGCCAATCAGACGTAACGTGTGTAGGCACGCCAATCAGACGTAATGTGTGTATGCACGCCTATCAGACGTAACGTGTGTAGGTACGCCAATCAGAGTTAATGTGTGTAGGCACGTTAATTAGATGTAATGTTCGTAGGCACACCAATCAGACGTAATGTGTGTAGGCACGCCAATCAGACGTAATGTGTGTAGGCACGCCAATCAGACGTAATGTCTGTAGGCACGCCAATCAGACATAATGTGTGTAGGCACGCCAATCAAACGAAATGTGTGTAGGCACGCCAATCAGACATAATGTGTGTAGGCACGCCAATCAGATGTAATGTGTGTAGGCACGCCAATCAAACGAAATTTGTGTAGGCACGCCAATCAGATGTAATGTGTGTAGGCACGCCAATTAAATGTAATGTGTGTAGGCACGCCAATCAGACGTAACGTATGTAGGCACGCCAATCAGACGTAATGTGTGTAGGCACGCCAATCAGACGTAAGGTGTGTAGGCACGCCAATCAGACGTAATGTGTGTAGGCACGCCAATCAGACGTAACGTATGTAGGCACGCCAATCAGACGTAATGTGTGTAGGCGCGCCAATCAGACGTAACGTGTGTAGGTACGCCTATCAGACATATATTAGCTATACAAATGTTGTAATAGGGGACGTTATGATCATAATGTATTAGGTAATCAGATCGAGTGATAAATAATCCGCTATCAGGATTAGGCGATAAATATAGGTATCATGTGTAATATGAACATTGACCGGAGTATATACTTTTATATCATGGTTATTATATACAGTAAGGGACTCTCTTTTCGTCATATAACCATTACGTCTATGTATCTGCAAATCACAACTTTTACACTGACGTCATTTTTACGGTTTACATATATTTTAATCATTCATGAGAATTACAAACAAGATTGAATAATTCTATATCAACGACAAAACGACCACTTCTGAAGTCAAGGCATACAACAACTGCTTTCTGACCAAGTAATATTCAATATCTACTGCGTCAAAGAAGTCAAGGCATACAACAACTGCTTTCTGACCAAGTAATATTCAATATCTACTGCGTCAAAGAAAACTTTATATTGTTTACATTTGAATTCGATCCCTACACACCACCACCATTGTATATCGACACTGCTTGTCCTATGTGATCTATAAAGTCAATGAAGGGCTGGACCTATGGAAATCTTTGTTTCGATAAAAGCGATAGTTCAGGTGCTACAAAGCGCATGATTTGATTGAAATACTACAAAAATGTCATACAGTTTTGGTCCGTATTACACAAGTAAACACTCTACCATATACGGCACTTGTAAGGGTTACCGTGGCACGACCGAGACCGGGCCTCAACTATTGAAATACCTAAGACTTTATGTATATATTTAAATCACTCTGTAACGATGAGAGAGGTATACTTGTAAATATATCAGGAGTATATAGCTTTTTATCTATGAGAGGTTTAAACATTCAAATATCCAAATATACGCACTGTGTACTATGTCCTGTTTGTGTTGAGCGCGCGAGACCATGGTTTTGTTCGAGGGTGTAGATACACACAAGTTTTAATCATTATTTAATTTGCGTTATTTAATATTCTGTTAAAACTTCAGTAAAAACCTTATCACCTACATAGTATGTGTTTGTAATATTCGATATTTCACTGAACTAATAAAGTGTGTCAAATAACTTTACAGGTGTTTACTAAGTCCGCAACAGCACTGTTCAAGGTCAACGTAAGTGTCTCACCCATTTACACAACGATTGCATATTTCAGCAGAATAACGTTATAAAATGGTTTTCATACTAGACATAATTCTTATTTTTGTCATATCAAGGGAACTAACTCCAACATATTTAGAGGACATGACTTTGAAGAGCAATTAGATCCGCTACTAGAAGATCCCATGTCTGCTTTTTTGTTATTTTTACTTTTCGCATGCCATTTTTATTTATCTATTTTTTGTAAATTTGTAATGAAACTTGTCTGATCAGGACGTGCTTCCGACAATAATAATAACGCGATCGATTCTAATGTGTAATTATAACCTTTATAAGATAATACACGTGTATTGTGTAATTTACATAACAATGTATTGTATTGACGTTTTGTCTTGTTTGACCTTGACAGCCAGTTCCTAAGGGGAAGTCGATGATGGTCCGTGTAGGGGGAGGCTGGATGAAGGTGGAGCACCACAGGAACCACCATATACCCCTCAAGGTCTACGAGCACAATCGTGACGCAAACCGCGACAAGTTCCTCTTCATAAAGTCGCGCTTCGCAACCAAGAAGAAATACGTACCTATAGCGTACCGGAAATACAGAGAGGAGATTGTCCGGGACCCATGGGATCCTTCTGTAAAATTAACCTGAAGAGGTTATAATCACGCAACATGGCTATAAAGGGGCCAAAACTGTTGGTTATAATGAATTAATTGAGATATTGAAGTGACGCTACTGGCTATTACATTTAGATGGGATTCCACCTGGTCATTAGGAATGGATCGACGTAGATGAAAAGATATTATCAAAATGGAGGCGACAGAGACCTACGACAGCCGTCTGTGTAATACAAGGAATGATACATACAGTTAATGATCTGCACAAATAGAAACACTGTTTAGTAGCCAGAGAACGTAAGTCAGATTCGCGGAAGGAGCCCCGAGATTGTACCAACTGTTATTAGTGTTTGTGGCAGCCGAAGTTTGTACAAGAATTATCTGTGATACTGTTTCGAGAAAAGGTGCAGGAAACCGCATAGAAGTCAGTAAAATGGTGTCAGTTGGAATGGACCCAACACAGGAAGGAAAATAGATTGATCATTTACTGTGTTAGACATATGATTGTCTAATATCAGTACCATGATTTATTTCAACCGGACCGCTTTACAAAAGATCAAATTATCGATATTTCCAAGCCAAAAGCTATGTGAATATCGTGCTGTTTTCGTGTACAATTGACTCCATTAAATGAGATTCGATAATATTCAATTAATCTGTGACGCAACTATACTTAGAAGGTTTATGAGTCGCAAAATATGCAGAAAATGTACATGTATTTGATATCATTACAATGCTATTGTTTATAACAAAATCAAAACTTATAAACCGTTATAATGAACGTTAGTCTGTTTAGTTGGAACTTAATTACACTTTTGTTATGAACGTAATCTATCTAAAACTATATACATGTACTATAACCAGAGTAGGCCATTTTATGTAGAACTTTTAAATTATTGCAATAATCACAGGCTAGTTTTCCGAAGACACCCTTCGCCTGTATAACCAACACGCCAAACATCACCTGCATTTTGATTATTTATTCACAGATGGAAACTGTATACTTTACATTAAACCATGGGTTAATCTTCATTTCAAAGGGTCAAAGAGAGCATTGGAATTTCGATTTACCTAGGAAACAAAGCTTTCTAATGGATAATGTCGTAATAAGCATCGCTGTTACATACTTTCATTTTAATAAAAACAAATAGAACAGTAGTTTTATGTAGCAATTAACTTTATGTTACGTGTTCAAATTATCAAATTAACCTCGGACACTTACAGTGAGCATCTGACTGTTAAATGTTGACTCATGTAGTTCATCAGATGACAAGTTGGTCACTAACAGTGAGCATCTGACTGTTAAATGTTGGCTCATGTAGATCATCAGATGACCAGTTGGTCACTAGCATTGAGGGTCTGACTGTTAAATGTTGACTCATGTAGATCATCAGATGACAAGTTGGTCACTAACAGTGAGCATCTGACTGTTAAATGTTGGCTCATGTAGATCATCAGATGACAAGTTGGCCACTAACAGTGAGCATCTGACTGTTAAATGTTGACTCATGTAGTTCATCAGATGACAAGTTGGTCACTAACAGTGAGCATCTGACTGTTAAATGCTGGCTCATGTAGATCATCAGATGACAAGTTGGTCACTAACAGTGAGCATCTGACTGTTCAATGTTGGCTCATGTAGATCATCAGATGACAAGTTGGACATTTACAGTGAGCATCTGACTGTTAAATGTTGGCTCATGTAGATCATCAGATGACAAGTTGGACATTTACAGTGAGCATTTGACTGTTAAATGTTGACTCATGTAGTTCATCAGATGACAAGTTGGACACTTACAATGAGCATCTGACTGTTAAATGTTGGCTCATGTAGTTCATCAGATGACAAGTTGGTCACTAACAGTGAGGGTCTGACTGTTAAATGTTGACTCATGTAGTCCATCAGATGACAAGTTGGTCACTTACAGCGATCATCTGACTGTTAAATGTTGACTCATGTAAATCATCAGATGACAAGTTTGTCACTAACAGTGAGCATCTGACTGTTAAATGTTGGCTCATGTAGCCCATCAGATGACAAGTTGGACCCTAACAGTGAGCATCTGACTGTTAAATGTTGGCTCATGTAGATCATCAGATGACAAGTTGGACACTTACAGTGAGCATCTGACTGTTAAATGTTGGCTCATGTAGTCCATCAGATGACAAGTTGGACCCTAACAGTGAGCATCTGACTGATAAATGTTGGCTCATGTAGATCATCAGATGACAAGTTGGACACTTACAGTGAGCATTTTGACTGTCAAATGTTGACTCATGTAGTTCATCAGATGACAAGTTGGACACTTACAGTGAGCATCTGACTGTTAAATGTTGGCTCATGTAGTCCATCAGATGACAAGTTGGACCCTTACAGTGAGCATCTGACTGTCAAATGTTGGCTCATGTAGTCCATCAGATGACAAGTTGGACCCTAACAGTGAGCATCTGACTGTTCAATGTTGACTCATGTAGATCATCAGATGACAAGTTGGACACTTACAGTGAGCATCTGACTGTTAAATGTTGACTCATGTAGTCCATCAGATGACAAGTTGGTCACTAACAGTGAGCATCTGACTGTTAAATGTTGGCTCATGTAGTTCATCAGATGACAAGTTGGTCACTAACAGTGAGGATCTGACTGTTAAATGTTGACTCATGTAGTCCATCAGATGACAAGTTGGACCCTAACAGTGAGCATCTGACTGTTAAATGTTGGCTCATGTAGCCCATCAGATGACAAGTTGGACCCTAACAGTGAGCATCTGACTGTAAATGTTGGCTCATGTAGATCATCAGATGACAAGTTGGACACTTTACAGTGAGCATCTGACTGTTAAATGTTGGCTCATGTAGTCCATCAGATGACAAGTTGGACCCTAACAGTGAGCATCTGACTGATAAATGTTGGCTCTGTAGATCATCAGATGACAAGTTGGACACTTAACAGTGAGCATTTTGACTGTCAAATTTTGACTCATGTAGTTCATCAGATGACAATAGGACACTTCAGTGAGCATCTGACTGTTAAATGTTGGCTCATGTAGTCCATCAGATGACAAGTTTGGACCCTTACAGTGAGCATCTGACTGGTCAAATGTTTGGCTCATGTAGTCCATCAAGATGACAAGTTGGACCCTAACAGTGAAGCATCTGACTTTCAAATGTGACTCATGTAGATCATCAGATGAACAAGTTGGACACTTACAGTGAGCATCTGACTGTTAAAAGGTTGACCTCATGTAGTCCATCAGATGACAAGTTGGTCACTAACAGTGAGCATCTGACTGGTTAAATGTTGGCTCATGTTAGTTCATCATAGATGACAAAGTTGGTCACTAACAGTGAGGATCTGACTGTTAAATGTTGACTCATGTAGTCCATCAGATGACAAGTTGGACCCTAACAGTGAGCATCTGACTGTTAAATGTTGGCTCATGTAGTTCATCAGATGACAAGTTGGACACTTACAGTGAGCATCTGACTGTTAAATGTTGGCTCATGTAGTTCATCAGATGACAAGTTGGTCACTAACAGTGAGCTTCTGACTGTTAAATGTTGGCTCATGTAGTTCATCAGATGACAAGTTGGACACTTACAGTGAGCATCTGACTGTTAAATGTTGGCTCATGTAGTTCATCAGATGACAAGTTGGACACTTACAGTGAGCATCTGACTGTTAAATGTTGCTCATGTAGTTCATCAGATGACAAGTTGTCACTAACAGGAGGGTCTGACTGTTAATGTTGGATCATGTAGTCCATCAGATGACAAGTTGGACATTTACAGTGAGCATCTGACTGTTAAATGTTGGCTCATGTAGTTCATCAGATGACAAGTTGGTCACTAACAGTGAGCATCTGACTGTTAAATGTTGGCTCATGTAGATCATCAGATGACAAGTTGGTCACTAACAGTGAGCATCTGACTGTTAAATGTTGGCTCATGTAGTTCATTCAGAATGACAGATTGGTCACAAACAGTGAGCATCTGACTGTTTAAATGTTGGCTCATGTAGTCCATCAGATGACAAGTTGGTCACTAACAGTGAGGATCTGACTGTTAAATGTTGGCTCATGTAGTTCATCAGATGACAAGTTGGACACTAACAGTGAGCATCTGACTGTTAAATGTTGGCTCATGTAGTTCATCAGATGACAAGTTGGTCACTAACAGTGAGCATCTGACTGTTAAATGTTGGCTCATGTAGTTCATCAGATGACAAGTTGGACACTAACAGTGAGCATCTGACTGTTAAATGTTGGCTCATGTAGATCATCAGATGACAAGTTGGTCACTAACAGTGAGGATCTGACTGTTAAATGTTGGCTCATGTAGTTCATCAGATGACAAGTTGGACACTAACAGTGAGCATCTGACTGTTAAATGTTGGCTCATGTAGTTCATCAGATGACAAGTTGGTCACTAACAGTGAGCATCTGACTGTTAAATGTTGGCTCATGTAGTTCATCAGATGACAAGTTGGACACTAACAGTGAGCATCTGACTGTTAAATGTTGGCTCATGTAGTTCATCAGATGACAAGTTGGTCACTAACAGTGAGCATCTGACTGTTAAATGTTGGCTCATGTAGATCATCAGATGACAAGTTGGACACTTACAGTGAGCATCTGACTGTTAAATGTTGTGCTCATGTAGATCAATCAGATGACAAGTTGGTCACTAACAGTGAGCATCTGACTGTTAAATGTTGACTCATGTAGTTCATCAGATGACAGGTTGGTCACGAACAGTGAGCATCTGACTGTTAAATGTTGGCTCATGTAGTTCATCAGATGACAAGTTGGACACTAACAGTGAGCATCTGACTGTTAAATGTGGCTCATGTAGTTTCATCAGATGACCAAGTTGGACACTTACAGTGAGCATCTGACTGTTAAATGTTGACTCTTGAGTCAATCAGTATGACAAGTTTGGACCCTACCATGAACATCTGACTGTTAAAATGTTGGCTCATGTAGTTCATCAGATGACAAGTTGGTCACTAACAGTGAGCATCTGACTGTTAAATGTTGGCTCATGTAGATCATCAGATGACAAGTTGGTCACTTACAGTGAGCATCTGGCTGTTAAAATGTTGGCTCATGTAGTTCATCTATGAACAAGTTGGAACCCTAACAGTGAGGATCTGACTGTTAAATGTTGGCTCATGTAGATCATCAGATGACAAGTTGGTCACTTACAGTGGAGCATCTGGCTGTTAAATGTTGACTCATGTAGTTCATCAGATGACAAGTTGGACACTTACAGTGAGCATCTGACTGTTAAATGTTGACTCATGTAGTCCATTCAGATGACAAGTTGGACCCTAACAGTGAGCATTCTGACTGTTTAAATGTTGAACCCATGTTTTTTTTATCAGAAACCTACCTTTACTTTCATCATGTTATTACAGATATAATCTTGTTTATACTCAGATCTGCTAATTGATGTTTGTTTTAAAATGTTGTTATTTATAGATATTTTGAGGAAATCAAAACCGTATTACTATGTTTTATTAATAAATGCATAATGCTTACTAGTTCATTAAATGTCTTGTAACTTCATCTGATGTGGTGTTGTTGTTATGTTAATGTACTATAGTAAGTGATGGAATCAGACTAGTTTAAATACAAAGTGTTCTCTGTGGGGGTTACTGGTCTAAGTATAGTTCATATATATCGTGTCTTCTGTAGGGATCACTGATCTAAATTATGGTTTCATATACATAGTGTCTTCTGTAGAGGTTACTGGTCTATAATATAGTTAACACAGTGTCTTCTGTAAGGGTTACTTGTCTAAATATAGTTTTCATAATACATATTGTATCTGTAGGGGTTGCTGATCATAATATAGTTCAAATACATAGTGTTTCCAGTACGAATTTCTGGTCTAAATATAGTTTATATATCATAGTGTCTCCAGTAGGGATACTGGTCTAAATATAGTTTATATACAATAGTGTCTCCAGTAGGGATTCCTGGTCTAAATATAGTTTATATACATAGTGTCTCCAGTAAGGGATATAACTGGTCTAAATATAGGTTTATATACATAGTGTCCCTCAGTAGGGATTACTGGTCTAAATATAGTTTATATACATAGTGTCTCCAGTAGGGATTACTGGTCTAAATATAGTTTATATACATAGTGTCTCCAGTAGGGATTACTGGTCTAAATATAGTTTATATACATAGTGTCTCCAGTAGGGATTACTGGTTTAAATATAGTTTATATACATAGTGTCTCCAGTAGGGATTACTGGTCTAAATATAGTTCATATACATAGTGTCTCCAGTAGGGGTTTACTGTCTAAATATAGTTTATATACATAGTGTCTCCAGTAGGGATTACTGGTCTAAATATAGTTTATATACATAGTGTCTCCAGTAGGGATTACTGATCTAAATATAGTTTATATACATAGTGTCTCCAGTAGGGATTACTGGTCTAAATATAGTTCATATACATAGTGTCTCCAGTAGGGATTACTGGTCTAAATATAGTTCATATACATAGTGTCTCCAGTAGGGGTTACTGGTCTAAATATAGTTTATATACATAGTGTCTCCAGTAGGGATTACAGGTCTAAATATAGTTTATATACATAGTGTCTCCAGTAGGGGTTACTGGTCTAAATATAGTTTATATACATAGTGTCTCCAGTAGGGATTACTGATCTAAATATAGTTTATATACATAGTGTCTCCAGTAGGGATTACTGGTCTAATATAGTTTATATATCATAGTGTCTCCAGTAGGGATTACTGGTCTAAATATAGTTCATATACATAGTGTCTCCAGTACGAATTTCTGGTCTAAATATAGTTTATATACATAGTGTCTCCAGTAAGGATTACTGGTCTAAATATAGTTTATATACATAGTGTATCAGTAGGGATTACTGGTCTAAATATAGTTTATATACATAGTGTCTCCAGTACGAATTTCTGGTCTAAATATAGTTTATATACATAGTGTCTCCAGTAGGGATTACTGGTCTAAATATAGTTCATATACATAGTGTCTCTAGTAGGGATAAAAACTGGTCAAATATAGTTCATATACATAAGTGTCTCCAGTGGGGATTACTGGTCTAAATATAGTTTATATACATAGTGTCTCCAGTAGGGGTTACTGGTCTAAAAAATATAGTTCATATACATAGTGTCTCCAGTAGGGATTTACTGGTCTAAATATTAGTTCATATACACAGTGTCTCACAGTAGGGATTACTGTCTAAATATAGTTTATATTACATAAGTGTCTCCAGTAAGGGGTTACTGGTCTAATATTAGTTCATAATACATAGTGTCTCCAGTAGGGATTACTGGTACTAAAATAGTTTATATACATAGTGTCTGCCAGTAGGGATTACTGTCTAAATATAGTTTATATACATAGTGCTCCAAGTAGGGATTACTGGCTACATATAGTTCATATACATAGTGTCTCCAGTAGGGTTTACTGGTCTTAAATATACGTTTATATACATGTGTCTCCAGTAAGGGATTACTGGGTCTAAAATATGTTTTTATATACATAGTGTCCTCCAGTAGGGATAACTGATCTAAATATAGTTTATATACACATAGTGTCGTCCAGTAGGGATTACTGGTCTAAAATATAGTTCATATACATAGTGTCTGCCAGTAGGGAATTTACTGGTCTAAATTAGTTTCATATACATAGAGTGTCCTCAGTAGGGTTACTGTCTAAAATATAGTTATATAACATAGTGTCTCCAGTAGGGGATTACAGTCTAAATATAGTTTTAATATACATAGTGTCCCAGGTTAGGGTTACTTGGTCCTATAATATAGTTTATATACATAGTGGTCTTCCGTAGGGATTACTGATCTAAAATAGTTTATATACATAGTGTCTCCAGTAAGGGTTACTGGTCTAAATACTAGTTTTATATACATAAGTGTCCTCCAGTAGTGGATTACCTGGTCTAAAATATAGTTTCCATATCATAGTGTCTCCAGTAACGAATTTCTGGTCTAAAATATAGTTTATAATTACATAGTGGTCTCCATGTAAGGATTACTGTCTAATTATAGTTCCATAAACATAGTGTATCAGTAGGGATTACTGGTCTAAAATATAGTTTTTATACATAAGTGTCTCCAGTAGCGATTTCTGGTCTAGATTAGTTTATATACATAGTGTCTCCAGTAGGGATTACTGGTTAAATATAGTTCATAATACATAGTGTCTCTAGTAGGGATTACTGGTCTAAATACTAAGTTCATATACATAGTGTCTCCAGTAGAGATTACTGTGTCTAAATATAGTTTATATACATAGTGTCTCCAGTAGGGGTTACTACTGGTCTAAATTATAGTTCATAATACATAGTGTCTCCGTAGGGATTACTGGTCTAAATATAGTTCCATATACACAGTGTCTCTCAGTAGGGATTACTGGTCTAAATATAGGTTTAATATACATAGGTGGTCTCCAGTAGGGGTTTACTGGTCTAAATAATAGTTCTTTATCATAGTGTCCTCCCAGTAGGGATTACTGGTCTAAATAAGTTTATATACCATAGTGTCTCCAGTAGGAATTATAACTGGTTCCTAAATATAGTTTTATATACAAGTGTTCTCCAGTAGGGATTACTGGTCTAAATACTATGTTTATAATACATAGTGTCTCCAGTAGGCGATTACTGGGTCTAATATAGTTCATATACCATAGTGGTCTCCAGTAGGGATTACTGGTCTAAATATAGTTTTATATACATAGTTTTCTTCAGTAGGGATTACTGGTCTAAATATAGTTTCAATATACATAGTGGTCTCCGAGTAGGGATTACTGTCTAAATATAGTTTAATACATAGTGGTCTCCAGTAGGGATTCCTGGTTCTAAATATAGTTTATATACATACCGTGGTCCTCAGTAGGGAATTAACTGGTCCTAAATATAGTTTATATACATAGTGTCTCCAAAGGGATTACTGGTCTAAATATTAGTTTATATACATAGTGGGGGTCTCCAGTAGGGATTTACTGGTCTAAAATATAGTTCAATATAATAGGTGTCTCTAGTAGGGATTACTGGTCTAATAATAGTTCATATACATAGTGTCCTCCAGTAAGGGATTACTGGGTACTAAATATAGTTTAATATACATAGTGTCTCCGTAGGGGTTCTGGTCTAAAATAATAGTTCATAATACATAGTGTCTCAAGTTAGGGATACTGGTCTAAATATAGTTCATATACACAGTGTCTCCAGTAGGGATTACTGGTCTTAATATAGTTTATATACATGTGTCTCCAGTAAGGGGGTTACTGGTCTAAATATAGTTCATAATACATAGTTCCTCGCAGTAGGGATTACTGGTCTAAATATAGTTTATATACATAGTGTATCCAGTAGGGATTTACTGGGTCTAAATATAGTTTATATACATAGTGTCTCAGTAGGGATTACTGGTCTAAATATAGTTTATATACATAGTGTCCCTCCAGTAGGGATTACTGGTCTAAATATAGTTTCAATCATTACCATAAGTGTCTCCGTAGGGATTTGACTGGTCTAAATATAATGCTTATATACATAGTTTTTCTTGCCAGTAGGGATTACTGTCTAAAGGATATAGTTATATACATAGTGTCTCCAGTAAGGGATTACTGGTCCTAAATATAGTTTATATACATAGTGTCTTCCAGTAGGGATTCCCTGGTCTAAATATAGGTTTATATACATATGTGTCTCCAGTAGGGATTACGGTGCCTAAATATATTTATATACCATAGTTCTCCAGAAGGGATTACTGGGTCTAAATATAGTTTTATATACATAGTGGTCTCCAGTAGGGATTACTGGTTAAATATAAGTTCATAATACATAGTGTCTCCAAGTAGGGATTAACTGATCTAATATATTGTGCATATACATAGTTTCTCCAGTAGATACTGGTCTAAATATAGTATTTATATAACATAGTGTCTTCCCTTTTGTAGGGGATATTGGTCTAAATATAGTTTATATATATAGTATCTCCAGTAGGGATTTCTGGTCTAAATATAGTTTAATACATAGTATCTTTCTGTTGGGGTTACTGGTCTAAATATAATTTTCAATACCAGTGTCTTCTGTAGGGATTAAATAGTCTAAATATAGTTCATGATACACTGTGTCTTCTATACGGCGGTTTAACTCGTTGTCTAAATATAGTTCATATACTAAGTGTCTCCAGTAGGAGATTTACTGGTCTAAAATATATTCTATT
>SAYR01029898.1:54788-67986 GCA_004382745.1 Argopecten irradians irradians
CCAGTTTATCAGTGAGACAAAAGAGTTACGCCCCCTGTCCTTCTATAGCAGTGGAACCTCTCCTGTTGGGAGGTGAATAAAATCCTTTTTAATCTAGTTTACGTACAGGGAAGGTGCACAATATTTTGCCCCATAGATTTTGTTGCCAAAAAAAGCTTGTTGAAGTTTTGTGGTGCCAGCAGTAATTTAGTGTTCATACGGACATTCTTTGTGTGTCTGTTATACAGAATTGGTTTGTATTGAAGCGGATGTCGTTCGATTTTGATATATCGTGTGGTCAGCCGTACCGCATAGTGCGGCCCATGGCCTTCCTACCATCGAACACGTGTTCGTCCCGGTTCCAGTTGTTAACACCGTTTAAAAAGAAATGTCTTGTTCCTGGCATCGTCGCTAATATTTTGCCGGAATTTTACTGCATTATCCATACCGGAATTTATTTCGGTATTTTTTATTTTATTGTAAAATTAATCTTGCACTCTTAGTTCATAGCAAACGGAGTTAGCATTAGCGGAGACATGAATTAGGTATTGATTTTAGTACCACTATTTTTATTCGTATCGTGATATATTTTCAGACTGTAAGTCGTCATTATTTTTAATGTAAGTGGCGATAATTAATTCGTTTAAGTTGTGTTTGGACTTTGGTATTGTTCGTTGATGGAGTTGCTGCCCTTTGATCATGTGTAAGTGTCGTCATCCTCGGTGCCCCGGCGTTATATGCTAACGCTGATAGGTAAATGTCCAATGCCGAGATACGAGGATGTAGGGCATGTTTGTATGTCGGATAATGTCGACTTGTGTTCTATATGTCCTTATTTGAGTTTTCAGTCGTGCGGGGTAAAGGAAAAGCGACCCTCGAGCTCTCTACCAGCCCCTATGTAAGGAACAAGAATGGTTCCATGTCGTTGAGTGCAGCAGCCAGTCGGAGTGAGAATGGTCCAGTACTTCGAGTGTTACAGCTCCAGCAGTAGCTAGTGGGGGTAACATTGTAGATGATAAAGACAAGGCAAAATCTATTAAATGAATATTTCTGTAGGATTACTAATATTGACGATAGCAAGTGCCTATTTACAGTTGAAAACTAATAGTGTTTTTAAATAATCTACTTGTTACTTCTAATGAAATTTGTGGTGTTTAATTAATTTAAAGCTTGGAAAAGCTTCAGGTGAAGATGGTAATAAGTCACCATAGACTTAAATACACGGCTGATACAGTTTGTAAAACCTCTTAAGGTTCTTCATCTACCTGTATATTTCCAAATATATGGAAATGGCTTAAGTTATGCCTCTCTTTAAAAAAGGAGATAGGCATTCTATATCAAACTATCGTCCCATTTCTCTCCTTTCTACTGTTCACAGTTGGGAAATTGTTTAAAAGTAATGTTTAAGCACGTGCATAAATTATTTAATAAATAATAATAATTTATTTTACCAGTTTCAAGCCGGATTTTTGCTGCCTGGTCATTCTAATAGATATACCAATTAATTGAAATATACCATAACATTTGTCTAAATCTAAAAAAAAAAAAAAAAAACCATACCCGGTACTTGTATGATATTCTGTGAATTTCTAAAGCCTTTGACAGAGTCTGCCCACAAAGTCTTATAATTAAATTAAAATCATATGGTATTTCGATCGGGTTAACCTATTGTCCTGGTTAGAAAATTACTTAAGAGAAAGACATCAAAACGTATTTATAGACAATTCTTCTGATATTTTGGTATGATATGAGAAGGTGTTTCCAAGGCTCAATTCTTGGACCACCTTCTTTTCCTTATTTATATAAATGATTTAGCTGATGAACTTCAATCAAACAACACGTTTATTCGCTGATGCAACTACCCTTTATAAAGTCATCTTCTTCATGTCGTGATTAGAAGCAGATTTACATAGGGATTTAGATAAATCAAATCGATGGGCAAAACCGTGGCTTGTTTCTTTTAATCCAATAAAACTGAGGTAATTTTTATATCAAATTTTTATAACATTGACAAATATTGGACTTAATTTTTGATGGAACATTTTAGATTTTAGTAGTTTTCATAGACATTTTGAGGTCATTTTAATTCAAAATGCTAAATGGTCTGATCACATCAATTGAAATTTATAAATCAGATATGAAAAAAAAAAAAAATTAATAAATAATATCCTAAGGAAAAATCAAATATATGTTAAAGCGTGATGCTCTTTAAAGAATTTATAAGTCTTTTATTTTACCTGTTCTTGAATAGGCATGTGAAGTTTGGGAACGGATGTTCTCAGGCTAATTATTAGCGGATTACGTGTTATACTAGAAATGAATCATTATATTTTGAAACAAAATTGGAACCCTTTCGGACAGAAGAGCTAAAAGAAAACTACAGTTACTTTATAAGATAAATAATAATATGACTCCAAGTCTATACTTATTCTCCTACTAGGCTATCATAATCCTTATACTTTTAAGAAATTGTGAAAATTTCTAAATTCAATTATCGACTCTACTACAACAAAATCTTTCTTTCCCACTACTTAAAGAAGCTGGAACAACTTAGATGTTAAAGTTAAATCTTTACCTTTAAACTAGCTCTTTCTCAGTCTATATCTATGAGTCTACCATGTTATTTTAATTATGGAGAAAGAAAATTTAATATTATACATACTAAATTAAGTCATCAGTGTAGTTCTCTAAAAGATGACCTTTTCCGTGTAAATTTGGCACCAAATTCACCAAATTCTATTTGTATAAATTGTGGCTACACTTGTGAAAATGCTAACCATTTCTTTTTTTTTTTTTTTTTTTTTTTTTTTTGTATGTTTAAATTATGCTGCTGCCCATACAGAAATGCTCCAAGTTTTAAATGATTTAGATATACAAGTAAAATTAAATTTATTACTTTATGGAAATGAAAACTTGGCTTTGGAAGTAAACTGTCATGTATTTGAACTTGTGCATTCATTTATAAAGTCCAGCAGAAGATTTGGGATTCTACATAATATATTATAATACATAGTATATATCTTGTTATTATATTACTCTGACAAATATACCCGAATTATTATTTATACCTATAGTATGTATGTCATCACCTGTAAATATTTCATGTTGATTGAAGAAGGCTTCTTAAGTTGAAAATAACTGCCTAATCAATTTGTACATTTATGACAATAAGATATGTTTAAAAGTCAAAGAGGTAACAGGGAACCGGTCCATGGTCCTTTATCAGCAGATCAGCTGGAGTCTGTTTTGAGCAGGTGTCTGCCAGGGTTGCCCAACAGCTAGTGGAAGCAGTCCATCAGGCAACTGAGCTGGTTTGCACAACTCCCCGACCTGAAGGTACTAGTAATTCAGAATTCATTACAATCTTTGGCATGAAATGTAAGCCATTTTAACCCAATCCTACATCAGGTTCAAAGCGTTTGTGACGATTTGGGTGTTTCAGTATCATGCACTATAAGACAAAAGATAATCATTAGGGAATTTGTTGGCCTTGGGCAGCTTTTGTCAAACATTTTTCTGTTGTTAACGGGCAGTTGGTAATGTAAGAAAAACAAATGAGTGTGAAGATAAATGACATTAATATGTGGACGGATGCTTTTACTATTTTCATTTCTGTCATAACATCTGCCCATCCTGAGGATATTTCTGGGTTGTTAAAGTATATGCATACAGTTAGGTTAGGGGCCAGGAGAACTGGGGGACTGACATGGAAATCTTATGACGAACAGTTTCGCCTTAAAAAGGTTCGCACAATTCATTGCTATGGTATCAGGTGTACCAGGAGTTGTGCTCCTCTATATGTATGGAAATTCTGGAGTAGTAGGTAATAAGTCTGGTCAAAAACAAACAGATGTCTGTAATTCATGTCAAGACTATATGATAGAGTTGATAGCCGTCTTCCTATCTCATGATTACCAGAGTTGTTAGTTAAGTTAATACAGATATTATCAGTGGTTTGTAGTTGGTATTATTTTCAGCTCGCCTTTTACAATTGTTGAACCACCAGCCCATTTAGTTATACATTGTGGGGTGAATGTTGTAGCACAGGTTAATTCATGCGAGTTAAGGCATAGGCTGATATTAAGGATTGTTGACGAATTTTCAGGATATATTCCCTACCAATAGACTGGTGTGGTCAGCCATTTTACCTTGCATTAATTGGCGGGGTGAAGTTAATTTACAGTTAAACTTATTCCATTGAGAATCATTAGCCAGATAGAGTCTTGCAATGGTAGGTGAGGTGGTTGTTACATTGAGACATCCAGAAATAACTGATAAGAACTAAGTTTTGTTTTCGGATGGTGTTCACTTGAGTCGGATAGTAATCTGTTTTTTGTATCGTTTGCAGCATTTGTAACTAGCACAGAAAGAGTTTCTTCTCCTTTTGGCGAATTAGGCACTTGGGCCTGGTTGCTTTAGTTTTAAGCAAATGTAGTTGGTAATTGTTTGGTGCACGTTTCGTTAAGTTGGTGCTTGCAGTCAGGACAATAATAAAAAAGAAAAAAAAAATGATAACAAAATTTATTGATTGATTTTGTTTTGCTATGCTGCATTGATTTGTATATTTTGGAGGAAGAGTTTGATATTGCTGGTTTTATTTGTGGTCGCCCTAATACGCCCAAATTTTGGTTGGGTCGGTGTCCTCTTTTATGCGATTTGCATAATTTTTGTGCGTACATTTGTTTGGTTACGCTTCCAGCAGAGCAATTGGCTCATTTTGACATCTGCTCTTCCTCAAATTTGTTATTTTGGCACTTATTTGTATGGTGCATCTTGTTATTTTAGCATTTTATATGCCATTTTTTATATGGCTTGGCACTTATTTGTATGGTGCATCTTGTTATTTTAGCATTTTATATGCCATTTTTGATATGGCTTTACGCAGCAAATTTATTTATATTTGGCCATTTTTTCTTGGAATTGTCCTGACTGTAACGCATTTCTGTTGGCGTGACAACATCTAATGTTGTCATTTGGCGTGGTTTCACTTGGAGCAACAGAAAATGCTGATATAGAATTGTAAGTTCTATTATATACAACAGCTTCTTATTTTGTTGGAATTTCCTGTTCCCAGTTTCCATTTTAATATTAGCTGTTTTTTAATTCTCATGTTGAAGCTTTTGGCCAACTTCTGCCATTCCTATTAGGTTAAAAAATATATTCAAATATAGTTTAATATTCCATTGAATGCTAAGTATTATTATGAAGGTTGGTATTGATTGAATATTGATTGGATATTTTCAATTAAAATTAAGTCTTGGTAAATATCAATTTTGTGTTTGTCTTCTATTTGATAATAGAACTAATGGTCTCTCAATTAGTTCAGTTTATCAGATGAAGACAAAAAGAGTTACGCCCCTGTCCTTCTATAGCAGTGGAACTCTCCTGTTGGGAGGTGAATAAAATCCTTTTTAATCTAGTTTACGTACAGGGAAGGTGCACAATATTTGCTCCCATAGATTTGTTTGCCAAAAAACCCACCCTTCCCACCATTTTTTCTATTGCTAGTGTGCTGATTGATATCTGCGTTTTCTGCTGTCGGTTTTTAATTTGTATGTTTCAGCTCATCACTTCCTGTGTGAAGATCCTTCGTCGAGGCTTCAGCATGATTTCCCAGAGTGCAGTGGAAGTTATTCCAGGGCATCACAGATTGTTTGGGACATATTGCGGTAGCAAGAATTATCTGAACTTTGTCGTGAAATTAATTGCTCGGTGTAAATTCCATTTGGCGGTGTTTCACTTGGAGCAACAGAAAATGCTGATATAGAATTTGTAAGTCAATTATATACAACAGCTTCTATTTTGTGGAATTTCCTGTTCCCAGTTTCCATTTTAATATTAGCTGTTTTTAATTCTCATGTTGAAGCTTTGGCCAACTTCTGCCATTCCTATTAGGTTAAAAATATATTCAAATATAGTTTAATATTCCCATTGAATGCTAAGTATTATTATGAAGGTTGGTATTGATTGAATATTGATTGGATATTTTCAATTAAAATTAAGTCTTGGTAAATATCAATTTTGTGTTTGTCTTCTATTTGATAATTCAAATTGTTTCATTAAAAAAACCTAATATACAACATTTTTGTCTCATGTATTTTATATCTACTGCAATGTTTTCATGGATTTCATTTTATTAAGTTGTGAGTGTATATGCGTTTATCGTATGCTTTGTTTATTTACTTGCTTTGTGTGTGCCATGTGCGTATACGTGTAATAAATATCTTATTCTTATATATGCTTATGCTAATGAGATAATTGGATAATTGGCATATAACCCCCCCCAACCCCCCATAATCACTTTATTGATGAATGCTGATTATTTTCCTGTAATTATATCGGAACCTGTCGTGGTGGGGGTCCAGGGAAATTCTCCCCCCCCCCCCCCATTCCCCAATACTTCCGATATTGTTATGTTTATTTGTAGAGTAGTAGGTCGTACCAGGTAAGGTTTATTTTTCTTCTCCAGAATTTCTTTATCTTTGTTGATCTTCACTATTTATTTAAAAGTTTCTAAGTAATCTAATGAAAGGTTTAAGTTTTGATGAATTTAGCTGTGAAAATCATTCAAAGGCAAAGCAAAATGCTTACTCAATAACGATAACAGAGAGTTATGTACTGTAAAAGTTCTTGTTTTCATGATTTATGTATGTTCAGGTGAAAAATGACTGCAGAGGCCACTTAACAATTTTTAATAACACTGTAAAAATGTAATGATTTTAGGCAGAAGTCCTAAAATTCATTGTGAGCTCCTATATGTCTGTGTAAAATGTATTGTAAGTATTGAAATAATCAAAATACTTTTGGTTGTAAATAACATATTAAATGCACTTCTTGACTGGTGAGTATGCACAACAGCACACATAACTTAAAGATGCCCCCCCCCCCCTGGCCGACAGAGCAAAAGTGATATTCATCATTTGAACAATCATTGGTGTTTAATCGTGTATATATATGCCTAATGAACACAAAAACATCATAAAATGATTTATTTCGCCTTTGGTGCATGCGGAATCATTTCATCATTCTATATAAGATATAGTGCCATGGAATTTTTTCGGGATGCAATTAATTATTTTTCATGTTTTTAATTTGAAGTAAAATTAGAAGCTCAAACTTTTCAATGGTGGTAACGGTGCAAAGTAAGTTTTTTTTTTAACTGAAGAAAAATACTAAATCGTCTGGTCCTGTTTTTGGTAGTGAAAAAATACCATTTGTCAGCGGTGGAGCAACTTTAATATCGCTTAAAAGTGTACATTCCTCTAAATACGCTCAAGAATATTGTGATGCTCTAGTATACACTTAGATCGCTTAAGTGTTGCCAATTAATTACTGTTTAAGTTATACAAGGTTCTTAAAGCTTATTATTTTAGTGTAGAATAGTCTTGTATAATGTTGTTTTGAGTGAGAAAATGTTATTTTGTGATTATTTGTACTAGTTCATGACACTCGTAATAAACATATTAGCTGTACCTTGTGTTAGTTGTACTTATATTTAAATAATCAACTTAATCGCAAATAAAATTTGCGCTAAACTGTGCGTGGATATATCAGAGGATATTTATGAAATACAAAAGCGAATAATTCCACTCACATAGTAATCTATTTTTTTTTACTTTAAAATGATGGTTTGTGGCATCATTAAAAACAAACAATAGTTTACATGTGCCAATGCTTTACATAAGAGTGATGTAATACCCAAACATATACATATGTACTATTGCTTTAAATCAAGAAATTAAATATCATGCAAATTTGAAATTATCTTCTCTTCAAATAGAAATTAAGTATAATTATAAGCTAATGCTACCCCTCATTTAAGTCTAATGCAAACCACACGGAAGCCATGATCTAATCAGGCTATACTTGAATTTCGTGAATACGTTCATTTTTTTTCCCTTCGTATGTTAACATCAATACCCAAAATGCTACCTGATGTCTTATAATCTTTAACCATTATTTTTTCATCTCTTGAAACTCCTATATATGACAAGTTTATGCTTAATCTAAATCTAAATTTTGACCAATCGGACGTTTCCGTTAATTTTCCATGGTAACCATTATTAAACCACGAGATATAAGGCACTCATATGTTGCTTCACTTGAACAAGATTCAACCCCCTCCCCCCCCCCCCCCCCCCCCCCCCCCCCAAAAAAAAAAAAAAAAAAAAAAAGATATAAAAAATAACAAACAAAAAATAAACAAAAAACCAACACAAAAACCAAATTAAACGGTTCATGAGTTATTGGGCATTTACAAAAAAATATGTATAATGACCTGGCTACCATGGCAACAAAAACCATCTTCCATATCTATAGATGGCCCCCAACATTGCTGTGAAATGTCATTGAAATTGATCCAGTACATTTGTAATTTAGGAGGAATTGTTCGGAAAAAATGGCGGATTGACAGATAGAGAGACAGACAAGGTGAATTCGTTATAAGTGAAGACTGAAACTGATATCATGTTAGTTTTATTCACTACTTCTAAGTCATATGTACACAAAAAAGCATTCTAACTTTCCAAATTATTTTGTTATACACAAAATACATCGGCGACATATCAAAAATACCATTTATCACAATGATTTTCACACTGACAAATTATGAAAAACTGTCAAAATGTTAATGTTACACAGGTTGAAACCAAGTATCAATGCAATGATGTAAAATTTCATTTCACGATTTTACAGTGTAGTTACAATGACTGGCGATGTTGCATCTAACGAACATAAAACATTATAGAGTTTTTTTCTAATTTAGGAGTTACGTCCCCTTACCCTTTCATAAGTTTGTCTGTACAACCTATATAAGGAGTTGAAAAAGAAAAACTGTACTTGGTGGCCAAACCTATTTATTATTAACACCCTTTTGTCAATAAAATATTTGATAATAAATAAACATAAAAAACATGATTTTTTAAAGCGCATAAAGTATGTGTTGTTATAACTGTGTATAAAGAATGTTTATACAGGATCATACATTTTCATCGATGACCCTTTATGACTTCATAACTTAAATTTTGATTTACTTTAAAAGAATTACTGAAAATAAAAAAGTCAATATTTTCAACCAAAAAAGCATATATTAAAGATGCTCCACCGCTAACAAATGGCATCGTTTCGCTATCAAAAACAGAAACAGACGAATTAGTATTTTTCTTCAGTTACAAAATTTACTTACTTTACACTATAACCACCTCTGAAAAATTTTAATTTTACTCCACGACAAAAAATTGAAAACAATTAATTGCATCCCGAAAAAATTCCGTGGCACTATGTCCTATATAGATTAAAGTATTGATTGTGCAAGCGACAAAAGCAAAATGAAATTACTTCATATTATTTTTTGTGTTAATTAGACATATATACACACGATTAAACACCAATTATTGTTAAATTGATGAGTATCATTTATGCCCTGTTGGCGGTGGAGCATCTTTAATTTAAATACGTTATAAAAAAGCTTTTTTAAGGTTGATGTTGAAATTAAAAGTCATTGCTTTATAAATGACGTGACGCATTGCTACTTTTATCATCTACATATCCGTCGATATTTCCATTTTACTTTCAGTTTTCCGTTTGATCTATGTAATGACCAGATGGGAAATATCAGGCTATTAACTCCCAATCTGGTGAAGCGTATGAATATTTAACGTTTCCACCGCGTCACAGACAATGTATACAATGTATACTTACGCCTATACATAACGGTCAAATAATTGAAAAAGCGGTTTTAAAGTTGTGCGGTCTATGAAATCTAATCGTATTATCGTGTTGAGAAAATAGCATGTACTGAAAAATATCATCGCATAATATTCATGTATTCGCTTGTTTTAAACGTTTTGTGTTTATGCTATGGCTGTTCTGTTTATTGAACTTAGTAATATCAACAAGTGCAAGCGGACAATTCAAAAGATATACGTGTATAGTTTTGAATTCGAATGATCGTAATAGAAATATAAGTGATAAACTGTTACCAGATTGGACATACAGTTGATATGAATCCTAACTGTCCGAAAGATCAACATTCATGGCGCCCTAACGTGCTCTATTCTATTTATCTTCCTTCCGGATGCGCTTCATATCAACTGTATGTCCAATCTGGTAACAGCTTAAATAGGACTTTTTTATGCCTATGAATAACGGTTCTTATGCAGTTGAACAAAAGCAATATTTAAAACGAAAACATAATGCAATTAACTTCCGCTCCAAATGTGGAAGAATAGCTGTAAAATGGCTAGCCATTGACGGTCCTTTTTTACTCACACCTATAATTCAGGGCGCATATAATAGAACTTTCTCGAAGGAGATTCAAAGGAGTTACTCTGCTGACGAATGCATTTTTCTCCATAAAAAGGAGCAGATGAATTAGTAATTTTATTTTCATAAGTAAAAAAAGGTACTAACTACATACCATTTAAGCAAAAACAAATTCAAGACACTATGCGCTATAAGTAATGCAGTACTGATTGCGAATGTACCAAAAATAAACTTAATTATTTCATATTATTGTTGTCTTAATTAGACATACATGTACACAATTAAATAACAGTTATTGTTGGAATGATTGGTATTATTTATGCTCTGTCGACGAGCTTTTAACATGCTTTTCACCATCATAAGTTACCAACATTTTGAAAATTTCAATACATATAATGCATCGGTTTTTATTTTACATGTACAAATAAAAGCTCAAATGAATTTTGGAAGTACTACCAAAAATCATTTTACATGTATTTACATATACAGTGCAGTGAAGAAACGGTGGCCTATAATTTCATTTCGCATTTTTACAAAATTATTATCAATTGTAAGTGATTTATGCAGATGTGTTTTAATCTAAACATGCATTGGCCACGAAAACAATAACTGAACTATGTTATTAATGATTGTAAAGCATAATAGATGTTTGTCTGTCCATTTGTATGATTTCCACAGTTTAATTCATCAATCGTGTGGTTTCAATAAATTACTGAAGCAACTATAAACAGTCAAAATGATAAAACAAATTGAGGACTCCCTCACAAATGACAAGTTGAATATTAGCTAAAAACTGGTAAACATCCTTTGCAGCGTCCAATTCTCACAATTCCCTTTTCTTACATTTTTCTTATATAATTATGCACAAATTAATTATAATTATAATAGTAGAGGCAAATCTTTCCATTGAAAGTCTTTTCAATGGAAAACTAGCTGTAAAAACATGGGATTCGGCAATCGCTTTGTAGTTACATCTATTCCTTTCTATGTGAGTCCTGGTGGATATATGAAATACAATATACATATACGTACTGTAAATAAACTTAAATAAACATTTTTTCGCGTGCAATTCAAGGTTTTCGCATGCAATAAAAACTGCCAAAAACCATCGCCGCGAAATTCATGTATTCGTAAAGTGGAACAAGAACAGAATATGTCTCGATCGAGAAATTAAATCGTCGCAAAAAAGTCGTTCTGCGTGAAAACGCAAAAGTCGTCTCAAAATAACTTTCCGCCTCATCCGATAGTAAAATGAGATTCCAGCTTAACGGGTGAATTTTTCGTATGTCGTGTAATATTTCAAGAATGATGTGAACCTGTAGAAGATGGACAATGGCAAAAGTATTTCAGTCAGTATGCTCATCAATTTCTTCACAAAATCATTTTTTGAGAGTTCTTGTGTATTGGGATATTCAGATATGAAAAAGCTGTTTATGAACCAAAGAGCAAAGTTATTTATCATGATAAATATCAGTACCGACTCAAGCAGATGGATGTGAGAGCGATTTGTGGTTTTCCGGCAACGGTTCGAATACAGCAGAAACACAACTTGGAGATAATCGTGGAAGAAACTGAGGACATTATTGGAAAACATGATGTCTGCATTGGAATCCGATATCTCATCAGCACCTATCGCCACACAGATGTGACTCATGAATATTCCGAACGCTGAGAAGAGGTAAACATAATCAGCAGGCTTTAAACTTTTGGATGAATCATCAGGAGTGCAATAATGTAACAAACAATAGAACCCAACAAATATTGCAAGGATCATCAGACCTTTTAACGTTAGTTCATACATATAAGCGACATACTGCATTTCCTCCAGGTCACCTACGTCAAAAGCAAGGACAGCGTAGCACACAATGAGGCCCAGTCCGATAGCTATACTGAAAGCATAGGTAACCATCTGGCATAGCGTTCTGTTGTTGGCATACTGATGATCCGTGGTCGTCATATTAACGAGAAGAGGTTGGGTTTCATCGTTTTGGTTTATATCTGTGGTAGATCCGGAATCAGACTGAGAATTTTGTTTGGTCGGCCAAATATCAAGAAGTATAGTACAAGACATCAGGGTGAACTCAACAAAAGTTGGAGTCAAATAATGTTTCAATGTGATAGATATTTTGGTTATTGTACTGTTACGTTCTAAGCAGGACTTAAACGAGGTATCCTTGGTTGTTTCTTTTAAATACTGGACAGTACTTCCAATAAGATAAATGTATAAGATAACAGTCACGTTGGCAGCAAAAAGAAACGTCATTGCATTGTTAATGGACGTTCTGTTTTGAAGTTTGTATGGTGAGAAATATGACATGAAAACAATGTCTACAAATACACTGATGATAAGAAAAATGTTGAAAATCAGCAAAAGATTCCAATATAACCCGCCACCAGTGTTCAAACATTCAATTTGCTTTCCAACGAACAAAGTACAATATAACCCAGAAGATAAACCAAAAATCCACAGAAATACGACTTGAAGTTTCCACGTATTGGTTTTCCTTTCAGCTGCGACAACGCTCTCGAGGCCATGCCGCTTTGCTCGGCATCCCAGGAAAAAGAGGATCGCAATTGATGAAATCAGTAACACTAGCAGAAGACCAATGGTCAATGCTAGTCGGATCTCTGCGTGTTTCGGCAAACCTCGGCTGATGGTGAATCCTATGACCAACGCACAGAAAATCAGAATCAGAACTCGAGACGATATAAAACAGTCATAATAGTGGATCCATTCGGTCGTCTTCGGTAATTTCCGGCAGAGAAACGGTAGAATGACCGTTGCCGTCAACAGTTTTGCCACACGAAGAATCCATGATCTATGGGATATCTGTGTTTTACCAATCTGAAAAAAAATGATTTTATTAGAATTAACATTCCAAATATTCTTGGGATTAATTACTGTTAACGCCACCTAGCGTCAAAAAGTGGCCAAGATATCGATGGACAGTAGCCA
>SAYR01029898.1:68011-120646 GCA_004382745.1 Argopecten irradians irradians
TACCAATATTAGTTCAGTAAGACCAGCTCTGAAGGACGTTTCTAGTATAAATAAATACAGGTAAAATATATACAATATTAGTCAGTAGACCAGCTCTGAGGACGTTTACCAGTATATATACAAGCGTTAGAATATATTACAATATTAAGATCAGTAAGACAAGCTCCGAAGATGTTACCAGTACATATACAAGTAAATATATACAATATAGTCAAGCTAAGACAAGCTCTTGAAGGACGTTACTAGTATATATACAATAAAATTACTAACAATATTAGTCAGTAAGACAAGCTCTGGAACATTGTACCATGTATATATACAAGGGTGAATATATTACCAATTATAGTCAGTAAGACCAGGCTCATGAAGGACCGTTACAGTATATATACAAGGTAAATATATACAATATTAGTCAGTCAGACAAGCTCTGAAAGGATGTTACATAGTAATATATACAAGTCAATATATACAATATTAGCAGTAAACCAGCTCTGAAGGAGTTACCCAGTATATATACAAGTTAAATTATATACAATATTAGTCCAGTAAGACCAGCTCTGAAGGATGTTACCAGTATAATACTACAAGGTTAAATATATACAATATTAGCTCAGTAAGAAACAAGGCTCTGAAGACGTTCTACCAGTATATAACAAGAAATATATTACAATATTAGTCAGCTAAGACATGCGTGTACATACACGTTATACTATATAGTTTGCAAATTGATGCAAACCATGCGATATTTAACCATGAATGCAATTAAATTGCAAATATTAAAAAGTTTATAAAAACACAGTTCATTGAACATACTAACTGAATTTATTTGTGTACTGAGTGCTGTGTGTGTTACAGAGTATTATACACAAGAAAGAATTTACGGGAAGAAAAGAACAACTGGAAACTGGGCAAAGCAAGATGCAACTAAGACCTGTCATATCAGAGCCAAAACAAAATATGCTATATTAGATTCATAATTATTATACTCAGAGTTCAAACGAAACCTGCTATGATTCATTTGAAAAATAATTGAATTTTGTGTTGTAAACTGTGTTTCCAACAACAATTTTGAACAAATAAATGTCGCTCATCAGCAGCGTCATTTTTCAAATGAGCAAATAAGCAAAATTAAATTAGGACATAAAAGGTGTGTGTTTGCCGAATCCAGTGCCTCCATCTTCATTTACTTGTCAATTATTATACAGGTCAAGTGCATTGTTCATACAAAAATGAATTGAAAAAATATTGTTTCATAACATTATATATGATTTTATAACGAACACACAATGAAACTGGATAATATAAATGGTAAACTATTGCTCAGCGGGCAGCTGCACCCAAATTGACAATTGATAGAGACCTTGCAAATTACTCATTCACATTTCAGTTTCAAATCATAGTAGGCAAAAAATTACAATAAAAGTTCAAACTGATATTCCAAAGCTAAACTATAACATCAACATAAGTTAGAGCATAATGATACAAAGTATTGGCATTGTATGTTTATTTGTTTGCACTGATACATGGTTTATGGTGACAGAATGATTATAAGTGTTCTTAAGTACAAATGTACATGTTTTTTTAATAATAATAAATAAAGATTATATAATGTCATCTACATGTTGTGTTTTAAAAATTATTCAAAATTCCAGAAACAGTATTAAGGTCGAATGAATAAAAATTGCTATGTTAACTACGTTACTTATGCATACAGAAAAAGTCTCTACAAGAAGCCCAATCCAGTCAAAGGTTTGTTGGTGACAAGGTCAGAAGTTACTCAGTCAAGGTTCTTCCTATTAACCTTCTACCCGTAGTGGTGACAGGTCAGAAGTCACTTGGTCAGGTCTGATGGTGACAATCTTGAAGCTAGCTCAGTCAAGGTCTGATGTTGACCAAAGTCAGAGTCACTGGTAAAAGTCTGCATGGTGATTAAATCAGAAAGTCCACTCATGTCAAAGATCTGATGGTTGACAAGGTGCAGAGAGATACTCATCAAGGTCTGTGGTGACAAGGTCCAGAAGTACATCCGCGTCAAGACTCTGTGGTGACAAGGTCAGAAGTACTTCAGTCAAAATCTCTTGGTGACAAGGTCAGAAGACACTCAGCAAAGGGCCTTGGTAAACAAGTCAAAAGTCACTCAGTCCAAGATTGTTTGGTGACAAGGTTTCAAAAGTCACTCAGTCAAGGTTCTGTTGTGACAAGTCAAAGTCACTTGGAACTGCTGTATGTCATTGTGTCTTCTTGTATAGTGGAAACTGTGTGCCCATTTTTTATAGTGCCTATTAATCACTAAAGCATTCTGCCGAAGACACCAAGCAACACACTTCACCCCTTCAACATTTATACTGACAACGGAGGAACAGTCATCCAATTCCAGTTAATGCTGAGCACTAAAGCAGGAGCAAGAAACTACCACTTTTATAGAACATTAAGCAGTTAGGGCAAGAAGAGAAAAAATAAGATCCTAAACTTTAAGTCGCCTTTACGACTCATGAAATAGGACCGTGGTAGCAGACAATTTCTAACGGCCCTTACCAGCAGGGCCAATACACACTCATCAAGGACTGGTGGTGGCAAGCTCAGAAGATACCACACAGTCAAGGTTTATAGTGACAAGGTCAGATGACAATAAGCCAAGGTCTGATGGTTCAAGGTCGAAGTCAACGACAAAGCTGATAGGGTCAAGGTAGAAGTCATGCGGCCAAGCGTCTGATGGAGACAAGGTCAGAAGTCACTCAGTCAAGGTTTGATCGTGGTGGTACCAGAAAAACACGGTCAGATTGATTGTGACAAGGTCATATGACAATAAGTTAAAGATCTAATAGGGTTTCAAGGTCGGACAGGTCACACGGTCAAAGTCAGAATGGGGACAGGTCAGAAGTCACTCAGTCAAGGAATGATGTTGACCAGATCCCAAAAGTCAACTCAGTCAAGTTTGTTGAGTGACCAAGGTTCAAGATGACACCACAGTCAAGTTTGATTGTGAACAAGGTCAGATCACACTTAGTTAAGGTCTGATCTCAGTCAAAGTCAGAAAGACACTTCAAGTCAAGGCCTGATGGGTCAAAGGTATGATTGCGTCAATAGTCAGGAAGTCACTCAGTCAAGGTCTGGTGGGGGACAAGTCAGTAAGTCACATAGTCAAGGAATGCATGTTGACAACATCAAGAAGTCACTCAATTTAAGGTTTGTTGGTGACTAATAGCGTTCAGGGAAGACACACAGTCAAGGTTTGATGGTGACAAAGGTCAGAAGTCGCCAGTCAAAGTTATTGTTTGACAAGGTCAGAAAGTCACAGATCAAGTTCTGATAGAGTGACATCGGTCAGAAGTCAACGCGCACGGTTCTTGATGCGAAGAAACATAAGTGCGTGTGATACAAAAAGTCAGCAGTCAAGAAAAGTGTAGTGGTTGACCCAGATCAATGAAAAAGATGAAGCTCTCTCTCACGTCTGAATGTTATTTGTTATTGTGCGACCGGGGTTGATGTTGTATCGAAGCGTCAGAAGAGTCTGAAATCAGTCACACCAGCGAATATTAGAGTGATAAAGATCAGTGAGATTATACACTTAGTCTAGGTCTGATATGAAGAGTAGGTTGCACAATAGAGGATTCAAGTGTTTCACTCTCTCTATAGATCCAGAGCGCTGCAATGCAGCGTGGTACAAAAGCGATACGATCATAGCGAGTACACCAAAGTCGTTCTATATGAAAGTCACGCGTGATCTAAAAAGTACAGCTACTCAGCATGTTGGGCACCAATGCACGCGCATTATGAACTGTAGCTAATCTGGTTCAAGAATTTGGATTTCTAGAACGCACTTATTGTGACTACAAAAGTAACACAGAATACGAACATCCTCAGTTACAGGTCGTTAGCAATAAGAGAGACAAGTCAGTTGAAAGTATCGATCTCGCGTCATAGGTTGATTGGTGACAGAGGCAGAGAAACTTGATCAGATGAAGAGACATTGAATTTGGAGTGGATCGAAGCATAATTGACCACATAAACACTCTATAACGATATGTGCGGTGTACATAGGATTCTTGCGTTATGATACTAAGTATTCGAATGAATAGTCACTACGTGAGGATTCTAGAGGTAGTGTGTTAATGATGCTTGGACTTCATAAATAGCTCAGTGAAAGAAACATAGCGATTTCACAAGATATTTGATGCGGTATGAGCTAATGTTGTAACAAAATCACATCAGCGAGTTCTAATGTTACGATGAGAGAATTAAATCAGTGATAGGTGCACAAGATCTAAGCGCAGTCACTCATTCTTCAAACTCTCCTGTTATTGTGTGACGATTCTTAAATTACAAAGTATTCTTCTTGATTAATATTCTTCGCAACACCGGACTTATTCTTCATGGTCTCCTATATTTTAATATCTGCTCTATATAACGTTTTAACCCATGTGAAACATAGTATAGCATAATTTCAATAGTTCTATATCTGCTTATATCCCACGAGAGTTGAGCGTTTCAGGACATATATAGATGATACTAAAGAAATGTGTTTGAATGATCTTAAACATATTTCTATTATTCTAAAACATGATCTCATCACACATGATTTCTAGCATATACACTGACAAAATGCGGATATCTATCGAATATAGAAACACATAGCTTTCTAAATTACGTATTTTCATGCTATTCATACACAAGAGATAACAAAGATACATTATATTTATACACAGATATCCAAATAAAATCACACTGTCTCCTGATGTTCTTCGGCGTGATTATATCTTATGTGGTTTACGACTGAGGAAGACTGATAGTGTCGCGCTGGTGTGTGGTAATGGCGGCTAACTAAAAAACACGAAAAACAATTCGCTGTGTCCTCTATTGAATACTCACATTAGTGGAAACACGGATCAAAGTCGATATATGGAATCTTATAAAGATCGGATTAAACTCACGATCTCTGCAATTATACAGAAGTCGACATTCAATCGAAATTCGTTGACGATGACAGCGTGGTAAAGCATTAGGAATCCCGATGTGAGACGCGCAGACTTCACACATGATATATGAAAAAGATTATATCAGTGTGGGTCCCACTACTATTCTCTCCAAATAATATAATAAAATTATGTGCTCAATCAGTTAATGCGGGCACGAAACATGGAATGATATTAATTATTTAGTGTTTGTTTTGTTGATGCTGTATGAGGTATTAATGTATATATGGTGTAGAGTGTACCACACCGTGTTTATATAATTTGATTGTTAGGTTATCTTGTAGCGCTTTCTCTGCGAACATCATTTCGGTGGGCCTGTGTCCTGTACGTCGTGTGTAATGTATCCTTCTCATCATTATATCTAGAGTTATCTACGTGTGGCTTCGCTATATCTCATCCATGTCTCCTCCGCACCACATCGACATCACCGCCTCGCGTCTATCTACGCGTTCTGAGTAAAAGTACTATAATAGCTCGACATCACAGCAAAAAATTATATCGACAAAATAGATTGCAAATTTCCATGTGTTAACAACTTTTCTGTCACAGAGGCAGACAAATGTCATCTGAAGCAATCTGCGCTCCCTATCCGTCACCTCGCGCAATAGTTTTACGACATCACTAATAAGCACAGATCAATTAAAACCTAGTATCGCCGTATCTTCGGCGGCTAAATTATTTTATTAATAATACATAGAAAATCGTATTTACAGCTATCAATTAACTTAACATACTAGAATTTCAGTTATTTATATGGTCAGTCGACTTTGCAAAATAAATGGATATAACAACTTGGTGCGACAAGCTTGCTTTCGAGTAAAGTTTTTGAGTATATCGTCTGAGACTTTGTCAAACTACTAAATATTCTCCAAGAGCTGTCTATTGTACAACTGGAGTTGACGGATACTTTTCTTTTGGACAGAGCTAATGAAATATCCTTGTTGCAATTACTCTCGAAAATTAGTATTCCACTTTTGCGCTTTGCTATAAACCGAGCGTAATCCATTATGAATTTACGACAAAATGAGTATATCACACTCAGTGTTACTGATACCTGTGAGAGAGGATGGCTAATATGTCACACTAACAACAAATATTCCGCAGCAAGCGCAACAACAGATTAACACACACGCAACATACATCATCTATATAACAAATCCTCAGATTTCCACTCAGTAGAAATCATAGAATTTTACATCCTATCAGTTCCATAAAGAGATCAGAGCAACCAACGAATTACATTTAGACTGTCTTAATAAAGCAGGAATCTTCCATGTTGCGTAGGTTCTGTCTCGCTATACTCACGACCAGAATCCTCAACTACTTTAACCGCTACACTCCTAAAACAACAATTCACAAATTTATTACGCTATAGCAGGATTATCCTGCTATACCATCACTTCGGTTTCCGGGACCTTAACTATATGTTTCCTAGAGCATCGACGATGAGAAGCACAACTTGTGACAAAGTAGGAGAATAATTATTCACATTGAGATAATAAACTTCTCTCTTACCGCCCTTACTTTATTCAGCCTAAATAGTTTATACTCCATCAAACAGTCACTTTTTGGTTCCTTAATGTTATTCGATATTTATTTGCTCTGTGTATAAGCAACCGTTCCGTAGTATCAAATTACCAGTAGTATCACCTATTTCATCACCGCACTGGAGATAATATATGATACAAACTAATGCAAAGTCACGGTATTTAATATTAACAGTGGACTCCTCAGCCGCATAGTAGACATCCAATGCACTATTATTCATTTTCTAGTTAATGGAACTCCACACGATGAATGCCTTAATATCGGCTTTAAATGAAGCTAGGGACAAAGAACTATTTGCTTGATAGCCATTTATCTGCTACAATATTCGTTATATACAAGGTCACCGTTCCTACCTTTGACGAGTGGGTAAATATAGGACTGTGGAATTGGTTTGAATTCATTCAACCATGTTTTGTATTTGCCGTGAGGGTTTATCATTTCCGTCTCTCTAGGTTTGAGTAATGATAGTGAGTGTCACGCTCCAGATAGATTGCTGTCCTTCACAATGGAGAGGGCATGTGCAAGTGCCTTTAGAAGGTCACCACATGCCAAAATGTGACCTGGTTCCGCGAAAAATCACACTGTCCGCCAATATTTGGACGTGTATATTATCTGAGATTCTGTGCGAGTACCTTACTCTTGGGTTTCTCACCTATTTTATATCTCTATTTACTTTAGACGGTTTACTTGTGTGGTGGTTTATACATGACTCGCGTGGTGTCGTCTGTTTAGGATTAGAAAAATACCATACGTATGAGGATGTGTCGTGTGTCTTTCTGTAATAGGTGTTTTTGATTCGATTCACACCGTCCACTTTACATCATTGTAAAGAGAAAAAATCTAGTGCGTGTCTAAGCACGAGTACTTATTAGATGTTAGGTTGATTCAGAGATTATTTGCATTTGATTTATGATCTGATGTTCGGTCGGGAGAACTGTTTTATTAGAATAGAATGAAGTTGGAAAGTGAACAAAGAAAATATTGAACGGAGTGTTGAAGAGAGCTGATTTTTTCTGTTAATATATGAGAATCGAATTTCTAACAAATTTAATGATAACTCTTGGTGCAACAACTGAAGATACGTCGTAGCAATGGTCAGAGTATTCACTCGTGAAGTATTTGTATTGTAAGAACTTGCGTCGAGCTTAGATTAATTGATGACCTCATAATAGTATCACATACTTTAGATATGTTCAGTCTAGTTTAGAGTCGAGACACTAATGAGTTAAATAGCATGCCAACCATCTAATGCCACGAAGTCACTCGAAGACGAGGAGTTGAGTCGTATCACAGCCTGCAATATTATCGATCCTAGTCATCATCTGTTTTAATATCCGTTTCCTCACCTAACGCGTCATATCTTATTTGTTCTTTATTAGTGATAGGTTGTTTCAAATACGTGTTAGAACTCTTCTCGCATTTAGCGCTGGCACGAGTATCAAGCGATCGAAAATCTGTACCTTTTCTACCTTCTGGCTTGAGTCATATTTTTGACAACGTTAGACATCGAGACCAAACGCTCTCTTTTACCGCCACGCGAGCGCAAGACGTCACATCGACGTCTTACAGGACACAACCATCTAACAATATATTCGATCTTCTGGTCAACAACGTAACTCTCTGAGGATACTGTCATCTGTCGCTGAAGACGCTATCATTTAACTTTAGCGTAAATATACACAATTGTCACACGATATCAGTTTACAGAGAGGGTACGTCGACGCGCTCTGCTCTGGATAATTCTATTGCTGTCTGAGTAAGTGCATCCATCCTCTTGGTATCGCGTGGGGATAACTAGCGCCCTCTATTCTCACAGCTCACATCTGCCCCATCTTGCAGCGGGTCGGCTCGTTATACTGTCGCGGAACCGTGACGACTGACGTCGACTACTTATTATATGGCATTGCATACTCCACAAATATCTCGGAGTACAATAGTTTCTACGTGTTAGAATATGCACATAGAGTCCCTTAAACGCATGTCTATTTCGCTGAGCATCCCTCGTACGTAAGTCTGTTCTAATTCAACGTTTTGCGATCTAGCGCGGCGCCAATGAGAGAGGCTTCGACTCATAGAATGACTATATGCCAGATCTGTTGCCGTGCATCCATCTTAAGCGTGACATGGGGCCTACAACACTTTAGAATCACTATCGGTCATATGCACTAACCTCATAACCATATTCGCGTACCTCACCCTGGATACTGTTCAACCGACTACTAGATCACAAATCCTACAAACAAGACTCTGTGTTACGAGTCTCAGATCATGTCCATCGACTAGCGGCTCTCCCTCGAGAAAACAGGTAGTGTAACTGTCCAAAGCGTCGGTATTACGCCCAAAAAGGGTCCCCCAAATAATACAAAACTATTCTACCACCATCACACTAGATATCCTAAAGCAGTGCACACCTATCATATACGTATACAAAGCTCCTGCTAATTAAAAGAGAATTAATAACATGGATTATTGATTCCTTTTGTCTATTGATAAGCATATGAGTCGCGACATAAGCTTCTCTATGTGAAAAATTCGCGCGCACACCATGGTTCATGTAACCAGCGAACCAACCAGAAAACTTTCTCGTACTTCAAACTCACTCTAGTAACATTGTACAGTAGCTGTTATTGCTGAATTCCTATGGGTTGTTTGTACATGGCGAAATCATCAACTTCGTAAATATCTTTTTGGTTGTTCAAAACTAAATTCTGCCCAATTCCAACGGTTTTAGTAGCGTACACGTTAAATGTGGTTTTGATTTGGAGAACAGCCCTACCCGATTGACAGTGCCGATACAAAGACTTCTTGTATCGTATCACCACAGCGGTGATCTGTTGTATGCCCGACCATTGTTATTCTGATTACTGATCTTGTCTTTTGTAAACAGTGATCAAGTGTATCTATATATATATACAGTTCTGTGTGAGCAGACCGAGAAACAATATACGCATACATATATATGATATTTTTTTTATTTCATTTAATTGGGAAAAATACTTGATCATGTTAGCTAACACGTGGCGAAATTGCGGTATAGCTTTTGTGTATTGCGTTTTATCATCAATGTTTGAGCTTATTAATCCTCCAATAGTGGTATATTGAACTATATTTAAGACCAGTAAACCTCTACAGAGACACTATGTATATGAACTATATCTAGACAGTAACCCAAACAGAAGACAAACTAGTATTTGAACTATATTTAGACCAGTACCTCTACAGAAACACCTAGTATTTGGAACTATAATTTTTAAAAAAAAAAACCAAGTTAACCCCTACAGAAGACACAAGTAATTTGAACTAATTAGACCAGTTTACACCCTACAGAAGACAACTAGTATTTAACTATATTTAGAATTCAGTAACCTCTACAGAAGACACTATTGTATAGAACCTATTAATTAGACAGTAACCCCCACAAGAAAAACTATGTATTTGAACTATATTTAGATTCAGTAACCCCTACCAGAAAGACACTTTGTATTATGAACTATTATTTTAGACCAGTAAACCGCCATTACTGAACTACATCATTAAGAGTATTTATCTTATGGTTGATATTATTACAATGCTATGAGTTTTTCATCAGTATCGCAGTTAACAATATCTCCGTACCGCTGATATGGAGTGAGCGTAAACGGGGGTATGGTGATTAATAACCGATATATTTTATTCGCGCACCAAATCAGATCACACTCGTAACAAGCGGCACGTATCATCCTATGTTATGGATTTAGAATGATACTATTATTAGATCACACGCTATAACCTTCATAGCAACTAGAAGACAATACTAATTTAGTGTATGAGTCGCACGACATAACATATGCAACTAGTTCAACCCCACAGGAAAACACTATGTTATATTGTTGAACTAATATTATGTTATGATATCACATATAGAAACACACTCGCCATGCATACGAACGACGATATGACTAGGTATAATATACAATCATATATATTTAATTCATAAGACGATCAGATATCATCCCAAGGCTAAGTGAGATGATAACTACTGTATATGTAAACTATGATTTATGAGCCCAGAAATTCCTTATTTTAGGCGAGATACGACACCTGGGTTATGATTATATCAAGTGACAGGAGCAATTAAGGAGTTATAGCAGCTATCATTATCCCACTATCACAGCTGGATCAGAAGTGATAATTCAGCAACTACCAGCATATTTAATCTTAATAACGCGTTATTCACACTAGACCAGTTAAGATTCTCCTACCTTGGAGCACTAAGTGTATAATCGAACACATATTATTTGGTAATCAGTAGACACCAAGGTCACCTTGGGAAAACGTATGATTTATATAACTTCTATAACACAGCAACATTATGTATTATATCAATAGCGTGACAGCTAGAAACCACTTCGATACACACTTGTAGAACTTCTACTCGGATGAGTTTAAATAATACTTCATTCGAGACAATTATAATCTATAGTGAAACCTTACTAGAATGACAGATACTTCAGATTGCAGATAGCGCTAATGATGATTATCATCTACTATATATCACTTACCGATATTATTATGCTATAATCTCTTGTGAAGATCGCTACTGTGTTTAAATAAATATAAACTTTGACTCAGACGATCAATCCCTACTTGGAGAACAGCATCGATAGATCTATTTTAATAATAAACTATTAATTATATTAGCCACGTTATAAAGCACGACCAGATGCGATATTAACATTCTAGTCCTCCGAAGAAATAGAAGCATTACATACAGGTAATTATTCCAATTGACGATATATGATATAGTTTAATAAGTAACCACAGTTATATACCCTACTGGAGACATCGTTTTTGATGTATATATGTGAACTATATAATTATATACTGAGAACACAGTACATCACCTTTCTTGTAAGAGCAACGGGAATTTTACTTTATATGAACATTTACATTAGAACTAATAATCATTTCACCTACTAGATTTGCACTCAAACAGTATTATTCTAATGATCAAATGTAAGAGTTCACCTTCGAGACCAGTGTATCCAGCTTACCACTGATGACACATATGTTATATCATAATACCTATCAATTTAATGAGGACCAGAAAATTTGTGTAGCGTGGAGACACAGTGAGTTTATATAAAGCTATATTTTTAGACCAGTAGGAGAGTCTCCTACTGGAGACACTTATTTGTAATGTATAATAAACTTCAGGTCATTAGTGAATTTAGTAACTCTCCAGCATACTCTCGAGACTCTAAATGACAAATCCACGTCTACTTATGGTTAATATTTAAACTATATTGAGTGAGACTCAGATAAATTACGCTCAGCTGGAGATACTACTATATATAAACCTTTAGTTAGTCTTTAAGATCCAGTAGTATCCCCTACAGAAGGGGAATACATCTAGGATAATCTTATTCTTTGATTAGCTCTTACTAGATTTGGCCGACCATAATCCTTACGTAGATGAGACTATGTATTATGTATATACATGATATATTGGATAGTGTGCGTGCAGTAAACTGATTCCGGGTAAGTTAGTATTATGCGACAGTGGTTATCATTATAGGTACCTAATTATATTCTAGGGTAAATATATGACCCCTTATATGAAGACTATCGGGATATTTGAAATATTCTGATTGAAACGTCTCAATACTCTGCGAAACACGCAGATAATGACTATGTATATTTGTGAATATTATATACTATGGTCACTATTTGGATTAATCATAAGTTATATCCATGGATGACATTCTTGGCGCATCCGAGAGATATTCCTTGGAAGTTTGTGATATTATCTATAATATAATATCTCTTGGTGATTAGACCGAGTTTATGCTCCACCTCAAAGAGGGCACGAGCATGTTTGTGTGTAAAAAATGATATACTGTATATATTTTGTCGATGTAGTACCTAGATGAAAAGTCTTTACTTCGGTGAGTAATGTATCCATACATAAGCTGAGTGATAGACGCATCTTATTAGTGATTTGGCCTAGAATTCATCGTAGGAAATTGTAGCAGTCCGCACTATGTGGGAATTACGCTAATGTATATGATAATACTGGTATATTATGGGCACACTATGTCACACACTCCGGTTACATGATCGTAGACACTTAGTAATTAATAATACTTAGAATATTTAGTTTCACGTTCTTTTTAGTTCACCTAAATATCCCTTCGGCGACAAGCACAACAATGCTTATATAAAACTATAATTTTTATATAGCACCATCATGATCCCTAGCTGATATATTATCTAGAGTGAGTTAATATAATTGTCAAACTGTGAATATATATCAGCGCAAAGGATTTACACTCTCCATCCTGATACTTGTTGAGAAGACCTCAACTTATTATATAGGTCTAAACTATATTTAGAGACCCTAAGATAATGTCCCTACTGAGACACTATGTATATAACATAATGCCATTAGACCAGTAATCCCTACTGGCAAGAAAACTATGTATATAAGCCTTATATTTAGACCAGTAAATACCCTACTGAGACACTTATGTAATATGAAACTATATTAGACCAGGTAATCCCTACTGGAGAGACACTATGTATATAAACTATATTTAGACATTAATCCCTACTGAGACACTATGTATATAAAATATATTTAGACCCAGTAAATCCCTACTGGATACCACTATGTATATAAACTATATTTTAGACCAGTAATCCCTACTGGAGACACATATGTATTATGAACTATATTTAGACACAGAACCCCCTACTGGAGACACTATGTATATAAAACTATATTTAGACCAGTAATCCCTACTGGAGGACACTTGTATATGAACTATATTTAACCAGTATCCCTACTTCGAGACACGTATGTATTATGAACTATTATTTTAGACCAGTAACCCCTACGGAGCACTAATGTATATAAACTATATTTAGTACCAGTAATCCCTTACTGGAGACACTATGTATATGAACTATTTTAGACCAGTAATCCCTACTAGAGACACCTATTATATATGAACTATATTTTAGACCAGTAAATCCCTTACTGGAGACCCCACTATGTATATAAACTATATTTAGACCCAGTAATCCCTTCTTGGGGAGAACACTAATGTATATAAAACTATATTTAGGACCAAGTAATTCCCTACTGGAGACACGTCATGTATATAAACTATATTTAGACCAGAATCCCTACTGAGACACTATGTATTAAACTATATTTAGACCCAGTAATCCCTACTGGAGACACTATGCTATATGAACTATATTTAGACCAGTAATCCCTACTGAAAGAAACTATGTATATAAACTATATTTAGACCAGTAATTCCCACTGAGACCACTATGTATATGAACTATATTTAGACCAGTAATCGCCTACGGAGGACACTATGTATATAAACTATATTTAGACCAGTAATCCCTACTGGAGACCACTATGTATCATAAACTATATTTAGACCAGTAATCCCTACTGGCAGACACTATGTATATAAACTTATATTTAGACCAGTAATCCCTACTGGAGACACTATGATAAAGAACTATATTTAGACCAGTAACCCCTACTTGGAGACACTATGTATTATAAAACTTATATTTAACCAGTAATCCCTACTGGAGACACTGTGTATATGAACAATATTTAGACAGAATCCCTACTGGAGACACTATGTAATTATGAAACTATAATTTAGACCAGTAAACCCCTACTTGGAGGACACTATGATATATAAACTATATTTAGACCAGTAATCTCTACTGAGACACTATGTATATGAACTATACTTTAGCACCAGTAATCCCTACTAAGCGACACTATGTATATGAACTATATTTAAGACCAGTAATCCCTACTGGAGACATCTATGTATATAAAAACTAATTTAGACCAGAAATTCGCTACTGGAGACACTATGTATATAAACTATATTTAGACCAGTAATCCCTACTGATACCACTATGTTTATGAACTTATATTAGACCAGTAATCCTTACTGGAGACACTATGTATATAAACTATATTTAGACCAGAAATTCGTACTGGAGGACACTATTATATGGAACTATATTTTAGACCAGGTAATCCACTATGGAACACTATGTATATAAAAACTATATTTAGACAGTAATTCCCTACTGGGAGACACTATGTATATAAAAACTATTTTAGATCAGTAATCCCTACTGGAGACACTATGTATATAAACTATATTATAGACCAAGTAACCCTAACCCTGGAAGACACTATTATATAAACTATATTTTAGACCATAAGTAATCCCTACTGGAGACACTATGCTATAAAACTATATTTAGACCAGTAACCCTACTGGAGACACTATGTATATTGAACTATATTTAGACCAGTAATCCCTTATGGAGACACTATGTATATGACTATATTTTAGACCAGTAATCCCTACTGGAGACACTATGTTTATAAACTATATTAAGATCAGTAAAATCCCTACTGGAGGACACTATGTATATAAAAACTATATTTTAGACCAGTAATCCCTTTATGGAGACATATGTATATAAACTATATTAAGACCAGTAAAACCCCTACGAGACACTAATGTATATGAACTTATATTTAGCCAGTAATCCTACTGGAGACACTATGTATATAAAACTATATTTAGGACAGTAATCCCTACTGGAAGACACTTGTATATAAAACTATATTAGACCATTAATCCCTAACTGGAGACACTATGTATAGAACTATATTTAGACCAGTAACCCCTACGGAACACATGTAAATATAAACTAATTTAGACTAGTAATCCCTACTGGAACACTGTGTATTATGAACTAATATTTAGGACCAGTAATCCCTTACTGGAGACACTATGGATATGAACTATAATTTTTAGACCAGTAACCCACTACTGGAGACACTATGTATATAAACTATAATTTAGACCAGTAATCCCTTACTTGAGACACTATGTATATGAAACTATATATTGACCAGTTATTCCCTACTAGAGAACACTATGTATATGAACTTATTTAGACCAGTATCCCTTACTGAGACACTACTGTAATATTAAGACTTATATTATAAGACCAGAAATTTTCGTTACAAAATATTATAGTAATCAAGATTTGTTATATATATATAAATAAAATTTCAGTGTCAGTGTGAAACAACTCTATGGGCCTGTTGATAAAAGAGACTATTAATTATGATAGTCTACTGAGGCAATACCGGTACACCATGATGTTACTATAGAAATACTTAACACCTTATACCTACAGCTCTTCGTTAAACGATGTTATGACTGTAATTGGATAATTGATGCCCGAATCCTTATAATTATTAATTGAACAGAAAATCTTGGCAAGATCATCTATTTCACCACTTTGGCCTAAGGGCGACACATGAGTTAGGTTCCATATGTATACTACAAACTATTAATGTCATAATATAAGACCAGTAATCCTTAGAAGACAATTATGTAATATGCCTCTCTCTACTTATATATCTATCAGAAATCCTAGCAATTTACTGTAGCCAGAAGACACTATCCTGATATAACCTAATAATAATATTTTCGAAAATTCCTTTGAAAGACCTTATCTGAAACACAACATCGAGGAGTGACGCACAATCCCACATCAGTTAAAATATCGTGATTATGTTTCTAGACCATGACACTCGCGCTGAGCAAGAATACACTAATGTTATATAAAACTAATATATAGACACAAGGTAATTGCACGTCTCTGACAGACAAATAGTGTAGTACTCACACAAACTCATAAATCGATTATTAGTAGTGATCGTGAATCGCGTGACTTGAAGTAGTATATCACTGCCTTAAATATTTAACTGTATGCACTATATACACTAATAAATTCTAGACCGTTGTCGCACACTCTAATGCATATACACAAATTCACAATCGTCATTCTAGTGAGATATTACCTTCTTGTAGAAACACCCCAACGTACAAATCCATCGCTAATAACTATGACGGAAGAGCGATCTATTTCAGAATTTAGAACTAACTCATAATATTTAGCAACAATGTAATCCTGCTACTGAGTAATTATATGCGACTTTAAATCTAATATCACACACGGTGAGTTAAGTTTAGACAGTTAATCCCTACTGCAGAGACGAGCAGCATTATTGTCCCAAATATAAAACTAATAATATTCTCTAACGACTTATTACAGTTATACCATCTTAATATGCGATGTACATTAAAACGTGTGTTTATTATACAATATAATATATAACATATAATAATACAAGAAGATACACGTCAGTTATCACACTCACTACAGTGGCGAGGAAAGCATCTTATTCGAATTTTGAGTGATATATACGGAGGACGTCACAATACGTATACTACTAGTACCTCAGTAACCCGTCAGACGGGATAAACTCGAGTACTAGTAATATGAACTATATTGCTTCAGTGACCGAATCAGAGTGCCGGTGATCTTGTGTATGACACTAGGTGCTATTCATAACGACCTATTATATGGTATACTAATCCAGATAATCCCTACGAGACACCTATACAGCTCACATATTAAATTTTTAAAATATTACTCACCAGTTAATTCCCTTACTTATGAGGAGACACTCATACTCGTAGGTTTATCATCAATACCACTTAAATTATATTTCCAAGAATTCTCTCTAAAAATCCACTCTTACTTGTGTAGCGTGACATACGTCAACTGTATTCAGCTCGAGAGAGTTAAACTTGATATTATATTTTGTTGCGTTCTATAGACCAGTAGAGCAATTCGCATATTATTGTAAGAACACATAGCATACCTAGCTAAATCAGCGCTATAAATTATTAACACAGACTCAGAGTAGGATCCTCACCTAGGAGAGATCACAGTCTCTAAATGAAAATACTTATATTTGTTAGTATATATACCAGGTATATAACCACTACTGTGAACGATACATATGTATTGTGAAAGAGACATATCTGTCAGACACCAGTTACTCCGCGTAACGTGTAGATAGCCACACAGTCTCATAAGTTGAGTGGATCCAACTACATAGATGATTTTGAGGACAGAAATTCGTCATCTGTCTCTATGTGGTTGAGAACACTAGTGTAATTGTTGAGCAGCATACTAACTTTAATTCTATTGTATTCCAGTGCCACCCATAATAAACAACTATGTTAATGACACGTCAGTGCTCAATTTATTAAGATATACGTCACGCGCATTACAGCAATGATAACACTGAGATCCAACTTATATTCTAGACTCTCACTCAAGCTCACTGACTCTCACGACTACAGGTATAGTATGAGATCATATCACTCCATATTTCATTAAGATAAAAATCCAGCTATGACCCTATCACGAGGAAGAAATAGCTCTCGCACTACGCATACTCGAGTGAGACCAGTCCTACTCTTTTCAACGCTGAGTAACCTCGCTTCACTCTCTCAGAAAGACACTTTATTAATTTCCTAGAACTAGCACTATATCATTCTCTGTCTGATCTTCGACTGTTATAGCGTCCAGAAAGCCTCATGTCTAGATCTGTCACCCCGGGTTGGTCTGAGGGCCTCACCCGGTGTTTACAGCCCTCACTGATCCATCCCTGTCGACGGACAGAATTCAGTGTCTATATGCTTGGTCGTTTTTTATTAAAGGCGGCCGGCCAGCATTTAGCAACCTTCGTTACCGATAGAGTTAAGCGTAAGTCTCAGTACAGAAAGGTATTCGGAGAAAGATGTAGTGGCTCCGTAAAGAAACCAACATCTTTTCCAGACATTTGTGTTTCCAAATATTCGCAGTTCTTATATGCAAGGGTGTTTGCGAGCATTTCTGCGAAGCCGCTTGGATCCTCGCCGTGATGAGTTACGAAGAAAAACATCTACAAGCAAACAAACACCATCATATCTACCAGACGAGGTTATATATAGAACACAAGACTGTAACTTACCGCATTTATAGTGATCATGTGCATGTCGTATATATAAACAGTGAGTCCACAACGGTTGGAGTTCTTCGAAATACCCCTGTACGTCTAATTGAGTGATACGACAGACGGGACCATCGAGAATCTATGAGCATACAAGTTATTGAGAGACAACAGTACCACGTATTATGAAACAACGATTCTGTATGTGGTCATCTAAATACTATATATGGACTTTCTCACAACTATGCGTGTATACATACAGTGAGTGGAAGTTACATAAGAGTATCTTGTGCGTGATGTCAACAAAAGATAACATGTGTACAACACATACAACATTAACACTCTAGAATGGCTGCTCCCTTTTAGGCTCCCAACTTCGCTCTACTATCATGCGCTGTAACGTGTAACATCGTGGATCTCCACACAATCTTCAACGAGGTGCAGGGCATAGCGTGAAGTCACTGTAGTTATAATGAGCGTGTCTGCAACTGTCATCTGATGAACTACAGTACATCTTATCTCACCATCAGAAGCATTCTATCCAACAGCCAGTATATGCTCTTACCAATGCGTGACCAACTTGTCATATCATGCATCTGGCAATGAGGTCTACACAACTTTAGCACGGTGCAGAGTGCACAGCGTTTACATAAGAAGGTCATATCCACCTGTGTTTTGATGCGAGTGAGACTACTCTTCCCATGGATCGAGGCAAACAATGACACATTGTTGATTACATACTCATCAGCCAGCCATAGCTCAGCTCTCATTGGTGATTCCACGGCTAAGTTTTGCTACTCGTCGGATCACTGTGCGCAAGTCCACATGAGCAAGATATCGACCTAGACTATTGACATGCTAGTGTAGTCGAGTGCGTGCTACTCATACAATCGCAAAAGCACTTTCACTAATATCTTTATGATCATACTTACTTAGTCCAAATAACATTTTAAGCACTATCTCACAGAAGTCCAATGCGTCGTTTAGTGTGCATACTCATTTGCTCAAATCTATAAGTTCTGATCTCACATGTTTTAGTCACTACGACTGTGAGAGTACTCGACTTCAAGTTAGTGCACGTGTAAGTGTCCAACTGTCATCTAGTTATCGACTGACTTATTTGAAGTCTTCATACACTTGTGTTATATCTCACTTAGCAGTATAAGCACGTGCTAGCGTGGTGTAGATGTGTGCCCCAAGTCCTATGATCATTTACCTGTGAACAGTATGATATCTCCACAGCCAATCAATATAATATCTCCTAGGTATTAGCAAATGATCTCCGTCTATATTTCGTCAGGACACGTATATATATACCTTCCTATTCTGATGTTTGATATGCTCATTATCGATGACAGACCAATTTTTTCACTGCCTATACGCTCACGTGTGTAGTGAGACGAACTTATCATCTCCTGAAGATTCCTAGCGATGAGCTAATCAAATTCGATCTACAACTCTAGTTTCGCATTGCGGCTCACTTTGGTTATATGAGTGAGCGCGTCAATGTGACGATGCATTGATGATCTACATGAGCCAAACCATTATAGTGATGTATCCGTAGTGTGCACTCGCTAGCACTGTTTACGTGGCACACCCAAATCACTTAAGGTCTCACATGAGTGTATCTCATAGCGGCTATCGATCTGAGACCAACATATTGAACATGGTCAAAGATGCGCGTCAAAGATCGTGAAGTGAGATGTCCGAGCGGAATCTTTGTGAGAATGATTGTATATTTTTGAAAACACTGATCTATATAGATCCTCCAACGGCACAAGATCTTTTCTTACTACGATCCCAACTGAGTGCTGCCGACCTCCAGTCCCAAGTAGCGCTTCTTCATTGCTGCCCCAAATCAACAACTTCTCATTGAAGCCAACATTTTAACTACTTTCACCGACTATATGCATCCACCTCATGTTTATAGTGATTACCTACAACATTCTTCCTCATCGCAAATAGCTAACTTACTATACGCGCACGAGTATCATTTAGGAAAGTGTGTGCGAGACCTTCTCCATGCGTACCTTGATTATTAAGTAGGAGCCATAAAATTGTCATCTGATATTTAATGCTCACTTTCAAAAGACTATGATATATCCGAGAGCAGAATACGACAAACATATATGCTCACTATGTTATTCGTCCATTATGTATAAGTAAGACAACCTGCTGATTGACAGTAACTAACCATTATGAGCCAACTATTTAACAATACTCCCTCTATTCGTCGCTAATATAAGCAATTCTACCTCCACTTGAGGGTAGTGAGCGCGTATTAATGTTATTAGGACCATGTCATACCCATGAAAGCAGATCATATTCGAATATAGCCGAACATATACATCTCAAGATGAATCGTTAGCAGCAAGTCAATGGTATGATAGCTCTCAATTGTCTTAGTTCAATTTCTGATTTAGGTACATGAATTAGAGAGGCGACGCTAACAATTGGAAATCTCACGTCATAGTCGCGCTCATCTTATTTTAGTGTACCTACTTTGTTCATTAGCGTGTATATACTTTACTATATATGCTTCAATCATTTTATACTCGAGGTCATTATGCTCCACTAGAGTTTTTATCCTAGCAATCTAGTATCCTGTAACGAAACTTGTATACGTCATGATGACCTAAACAAACTGAACTCATTCAGAAATAATCTAACATTGTGTCGTAAATACTCAACACATGGCCAATCACCTGCCGGAGTTACGATAACATGAAGTCCAATCATTATATCTAACACAAGTATGGCTCACTTGTTATGTTGACCATATCTTTGACTTTCTAATGCTGTGAACATCAACCTAAGCTATGACCCTCTAGAGTCATATCACAAACAGACAGCAGTTAACTGACTACCACCAACGTATGTATTTAGAACTAGTCCAACTTGGGTCCATCTGAATGTACGACATTAACACCAAGTTGAAGTCACACATTTAACAGTTCAGACCTCACTGTTATCACCAACTTGTCATCTTGATGAACTACATTGAGACATATCGATTTCTTCCAGGACCAGATATACATACATTCCGTGCTGATCTGTGATTAAGTCTGCTCCAGCGATGTCATCTAGCACGTGCTGCGTCCTAATACTATTTCTCCAGCTCCATCCGCTTCCCCTGATGATTTTGAGAGTTTAGTAAAGGTTCAGGAATGAACACAAGCCACACTATTATGAAAATTAATTACCTCGCCAGCGACTTACCAACGTTGGAGCATATAACCTTAGGAGACCTCGTCATCAAATGGTATGTTGTATTGATCTACTTTTACGTCACGCTTCAACAAGACTGTACAGCTGATAGAGTTTTCTTTTGTTTTGCTGTACTAACTAATAACTGGTGTGGGGTCTGTACCGACTGAGTTTCTATATCTCGTTTGACTCATGTTAGTTCCGATCAGTAGTTCGCACCAATACCACAACAGTGTATAGAGCGGATCACATTTGACTCAGTGATTTTACGACTCTGGACTGTTAATATATGTTTGAGAGAGTACGACCCTCTTCCATCTTCTATCTACGTTCTCATACCATAAAGCACTACGTAAAGGTTTCATGAATTGGGGTGCGGTCATCGTGTAAAAATACAGGATGCATGCATTCTCTCATCGTGACCGTCTCAAATTCTTCATAAGCTCACTTAAATGCTAAGGATGCTAACATGATACAAATGTGGTTGGATGTGCGGTTGATGAAATACACCATCGAGTCACTGCGTCATTTCTGAGTACTATCCTCCTAACTTGTCCTCTAGATGCCTACAATACTGGTTAGTTTCAATCAGTTGAGAGTGTGTAGACAAGCCCTTGGTCCAAAAAACAATCTGGCACGCATCTCCTAAATGAGCATGATATTATAGGTATATCGTGTGTTATGTGAATTTCCTCATGTAGTCCATTCAAATTGACAGTTGGGTGCACACCATGAACTATGTATAAGCGAGGACAGATGCGTGAGATATAAGAGACTGTTTTCTTGAGATAGAGTCTCATCTTCAGTTCATCATGATTATACTAGATACACAGTAGTGTGTGCACACACTTCACCATTACTCGCATGCGCGCGCATTTCCTAGTACTTGTGTCTCCTCAAAATCTGTGCCTTATTGTGGCTCATGTAGCTTTATCATCAATCCAGGTGATATTGACACAAGATTCCACTGTAACGAGTGTACATGTAGTGAAGCACAAGTCTGACTGTTAAATGAGTATCGGCGTTCCCCGAGTCATAGTTCGCTGCACTCAACAATTGACCAACATAACAGAAGTTTGCACGAGCTCTAACATTATCTATGCGACCATGCGACTTTATATATTATAGTGTGTATGGAACATCATATTAACCTTCCATTCAGATATAGACTATAACGATAAATTCCGGTCACAACCATGTTGAGGATCTGGACTTGTTTAAATGATGGCTATGTTTAGTTTCATACAGAGTCAATGAACATCTATAAGTCTATCACATGAGACGTTAAACTCAGTGCAGAGCGATTTCTGTGTGATGACTGCTTTATAGACTAGTGTGTAATACTAAGTGGGTAAAGATCTTGGCGAAATCATAACGACGCACTGACAAGTTATGCTCTCCACACTAAGAGTCTATTCCTGTCGAGTCAGTACTAATCCTTGCTAGCACTGATAACATGTGGGAGCTCACTGTCAGTTTCAACATGAATTCCGATAACAATCAGTAAATTAAGATCATAACTATTTAACTTTATCAGCTCCTAGACCATACGAGCTATCTTATATAGTAATTGTATGTCCTTTCATAGTTCAGTTTCATAACACATGGACAAGTTAATTTGGTGATCGCACTGAAAGGCTTCACTAATTCCCACGTCGACGAGCATCGCGCATATGGTTGTATATAATGTATGGCTACAGAGTGTTAGAGAAGGCTGATTTTGTAGCAACAGTGATGTATCACTATAAAGCCTAGGTGCCACAAATACTAATACCAGATATAAGCGCATATGCTGTGTATCATAAGTTTTTAAATGTATGTATATGGTAGCTAATACGACAGATCAGTAATCAGAATGACAAGTATTAGCAGTCTTTCTACTGAACAAAGATAGTGAGAGCCTGCAGACTATCGTAAATGTTCGAATTCTATGTATGAGTGTCAAATCTTAGTCTGACAAGAATTAAGTTTCTGCACGAACAAGTAGATGAATATCTTGAACTGATTAAAATGGACCCATGATTTAGAATTTCCTAATCAATGAGTGAGTCACCGAGAGAGAATTTCGAACACGAACTAGTGATCATGTCATACATATCTGTTTAATATCGTTGGCTCACTGTAGTTCATCATTCATTTAATGAACCTAGCGTTACTGCACCAACTTTGCACATATGGAGTGCCCTCATCTATCGTACTGCCATCCTACCTCGCGAATGAGCACCTATGCGACTTATGTATGACGACACTCCAACCAATATGAGGCACGTTGGACTCTCCTCCTCTATATCTCTCGAGGCGGAATACCAAAACATTGACTGTGAGCTTGCGATAAGATCAGTCGCATTTGCCACCTGTACTGTAGTTTCTAGTCTAAGTCAACAGTGTTTGCGTCAACTGAGAGCAGTACGGTTGGATCGTGACTGTTAAACTGTTGGCTCATGTATAGAATGCAGTCTATGTTATTGATCTCGAGAGTCTCTAATCACAATTGAAGCACTATGTGAGTCTCGTTTAACATGTCGTTGCTCTATGTATAGTTCATTCAATTATGTGTTCACACCAGCTCGCGACCCACCTTAACTCCAGTAATGCTGACAAAGTGTCGGAGCTGCGGATTAGTATAACAAATATCCCCTATACAGTGCTCAAGGTGTCGCAATGCACATCGCGATATGATCAAGTTCAACTTTACAATGAGCATACTTGAGTTTGGAGGAGTGGGGTGCTTGAACTCACACGGTAGATATTCTATCATGTAGCTAACAAGTCTCTGGAACACTAACTCAAGATGTGATGCACATATATCTGACTGTGTATAATATTTTGAGCTCAGTGTTAGTTTCCATACTATGATTTGACTAATGTTAAAATCGAACTCTTTCTAACACGAGCATGTGAGTACTAGAGCGTGATCCAAACGTGTGACCCTCATGTTTATTGTTTATATCACTCAGCAATAACACTTTTTATACTCTTCTTACAATTCAGTGCAACTATCATATAACATAACATCTATATACCTTATTAGAATCACTCAGATAACTACTGAGTAAGATCTAGATATGAGATTTACTTTTCAAACGAAACGATCGATCTAGTTATTTATTATGATATATTATGTACAAATAGCGATAATACACCTCGAGAGAACACACGCTACAATTAAGCTGTGACGTTTACACATGTAACTGCATAAAGATAAACATGTTCATATATCTTATGCTTTATTATTATTAATAATATTAGACACATAGAGGCGTGGAACGTCTTACTTAGTTCGATTAGAGAAAGTGACTTATCCGTGTGCTCGAACTTCATATGGCTCTATGATGCCTATCAGGCATCCTCTTCTGTTAGTACCAGTCTATTTCTTAGGTTTATAGTATAACCTATATGAGAGTTGTAAGTATGAAGATCGGAGAAATCAGACATTAGACTCTATAACTAATACACAAGAGTCGTCTATCACGCATCGATGGGTACATATTATATTTCCAGAGATCATCGTATAGTATTGTACTTAGTGTCGATTGCATTTTTACTTAGTAATCTTGATCATGTGTTGTAACTACTCTGTGTCCCAGGTCATCAGCTTATATCTTAATGATGGTTCATATACAAGCTATATTACGCGGAGTCTTTATTCGACTTATAGAGAGTGTACTCTTGGGTCATTAATCTAGATGTGACTATAAGTGTCTCTCCTTCGTAAGAGAGTATGTGTGTGCAAATGTAGTAAACTTGAGGGATTCAGTAACATATTGTATTCTTGTAGGTGAGATAGACTAGATATCACAATAGACTTCTACGATTCAAATAACATTAAGTTGTGATTCCTAAGTATCTCAAAAGATTTCATTGGAACATAAATATCTGATAATTGTTATATTCAACATTGCAAGATTTACTTCATTACTAGTGTCTCCAGTAAGGGATTACATGGTCTAAATTATACGTTTATGTCATTAATAACGCATGTCGTTCCTCTGTCTTATCTACAGGCGAATGTATGGCCGTGGAGTACTCCAAATAACCAGGTATCACATACCATTAGTTTATACTCAAGTATGGTGTCGATTAGTTTAACTTATTGGTTCACTCATAAGAGTATTTATTCTACATCTATGGTTTCCTCCACGTAGCAGGCAATACTAGGGTTACCATTGTAAATAATTATATTATAAGATATTTCTAAAGTAAGCTTATTGGTTCATTATTACTATTAACATCAGAATGTCTACCATTAGGGCCATTATACTTATTCCAAAATCAAGAAAGTACTCTATCAACATATTATTCGCGATACATCATCAATTTTGAGAGGTTTATCGATAACTATGTTTCGGTAAATTATTGTCTTAATAACAAAGGACTTCCTACTATTATTTACGATTAAGTGTAGTCTCACGAGTATACGTCCATATATCTGGCTATGCTAGAAATCTTTCCACAGACTCTTAAGTTATAACCATACTCTTCCCAGTTATACAGATAACATTACCATATGGTGTCGTTAATGTAGGCTCACACAGCTATACTACTAGAGGTGTCTCCAGATGGGGTTACTTGCGTCTAATATAACACACTAGTTATGAGTACATAGTAGTTTACACACTCGAGGCTATTACATATTAACTGGAGTTATCCGTCAAAATATTTGAGTCAAGCTTATTTATTTTTCATTAAACGAATAGTTTAGTCTACTCCAGTAGGCGTATAACCAGACAAGATTCGCTATATATGAGTGAGTGTAGGTGAATAGTCTTGAGAATGTCTCCAGAATAGATGGCGAAGCATCAATTATCTCTATACTCTATATATCTTTGTTATCCTGAAACACTAGTGAAGGATATGTCAAGGACAATAAATCGAAATAATACATAGCTGTTCTCTCCTGAGTTTTAATGGTTACTTACTGGATACATCGAGAGATGATTATTAACATGACATAACTGACTCATTTAACCATGTTGACGTTCTCACACTCCAACTTATTAAAGTAGTGTCTGTGCAACAAGAGCGTAGAAGAAGCTTATTACGCGATCCAGATAACACAATCACAGTTCTGGATTTTTATTGAGATCTTAGTGCTCTGTCCATGAGTGGAGTGATCATGTCTCGTGCAATCACAGATAAGTCTTGAAAGTTCATTAAACATGGAACATGAGTGTCTCAGTAGTGACTGAGCGTGTATCTAACTAATATTCGTGATAAAAGATTAATTAGTATAGTGGTGACATCTCATTTATGCTATTTATCTCTATCTGATATAATCTCATGTCTTCTTGGCAAATTTGGGATATATCTCCATCTCCGGAATGTGATTAAAATCACACAATTAAGTGTGCTATCTCCAGTGTATACGTAGAAATGATCTTAAGCTACGATTATAACTTTGATGAAGTAGATCTTATAATAATCATTCCCATGAGTCTCTTCTCAAAAAGAACAGTAGAGTTGCACGCACTTGACTGGGTCTATAATATATTATTCTTGAGCTTTCAAGATATACATAGTGTTCATCCTCATAGTCTACGAATTTTTTCTGCTATATTGACTGAAATAATCTGAGTTTATTATACCATTCTACAAGTGCTGGCTCTCCCTCTGAAGTATTTACACTCTGGTCTAATTATAATATTAAATTATATTACATAGGGTAGGTACACCTCACGTGCCATCATACTGCTGCTGGGTATTTACAACTTCTCGTGTACCTAAATATTATGTATCAATAGTATACCTCTCATCTTTAGTGTCTCTCCTACGAGATGTGTCTATGGTTGAGCTTAGGATATATATAGCTTTTATGGTAATACATTTACATATGTCGCGCGCCTCCTGAGATCTAAGTGGAGTATACTCCTCTTAATGTCAGCCATTCCACCACGCCTTCCAATGTACGGAATCCACGTCTCAGTAACATTGAGATAGAGTCGTGCGAAGATATACAGATAAGAGTCTAGCTCGCCTCTCCAAATATATCTTCAAGGGTTAACATAGTGTCATACCAGTAGTATGCGAAATGTATCTATGGATTCCTCATGAGCCCAATTATATGTTTGTTCTTCTATCAGTATAAGGCTACTTGGTGTCTCAGTAGGGTGATATAATCTCGATCTGAGAATATAATACAGTTAAAGTCGTTTTCATGTATTACATGAGGTGTGTCTCCACAAGGATGGAACTAACTAGCTATGATTACTCATAAAAATCATATGCATCAAACACTTATGAGCACTGTGAGTCTCACACAGAGTTATGAGAAGTGTATTGTGCATTCACTTCCTGAGCATATAGTTAGTTTATCGTTTTATTAACACTGTCTCCGGAAGTACGAGACACTGGTTGACATAAGGTGATGCAATCTTAAGCTTCTATTAAGGACATTCACTTCTATTACTAACAGTAGCGTGCTCAACACTCCGCACTGAGGGTATTACTGTGTTCAAATCAATAGATCTGTAGGAATGCATAGCCTCTATAAGATCGTGTGCTATTACGTCTCACCCGAATATACGAGCGAAATTAAAACTCAAGTTTTCACGCAATTTACATTGATAGTTTGGACGCCATATATACGAAAGAATACATAACTGTCAATCCTCAAGTAGCTAAACATTAATTAGTCGTTTACCAAAAATATCATGTCACCTAATATCGGCATATACGAGTACAGCGTCTATCATATATAGGAGTGATTACTGATTACATTAGTGATGGTATGTCCTAACCAATGGAGTTAAAAAGACACACTTTTATTAAGGAAGCATCAGGTAATATAAATCCGATACAATTTATACATATTAGTGTACTCACATATAGTAGACAATGTGAGCGTTTGTACTATTTATTATATGTTAGTTTAATAATACTTAATAACATACGCGTGTCTACCTGTTTATATATGGTGTGTTATATATATTTACAAAAGCTTCATTATAACTTGATCTTAAATATTATTTATATATATTTAAAATTAACAATGTTCATTGTAGTGTTGTCTCAAGTTAGTCGGATTACTTAGGTGATTTGAGAATTATCAAGATATTTCAATGTTAATATTCTATTAATTAATTTCATTTTTAGATACATTGCCATATATCATTGAGCTGTCTCCCTGAGTTATCTTCGAATTTATACTGAGAGTACCTAAATTATATTTTTATTTACTATACATACGTATTTTGTACGATATTATACCTCTATATTTTAAGGATAATCCAGTTATACTATGGCGACTTTGATTCCAATATATGTCCTTACGGACGACATTGGACAAGTTAATTCATCATATAGTGTTACCGTCCTCAGTATGAGTGGGTAGTTAATATGCCAACTAAAGTATAGGTGTGTTATCATGACTTACAAGTATATATACGATTTGTGCGTTATCTCGGCAGTATGTGGTATCTCGGTCTCGCTAAATGATAGTACGCTATCAGCAGTCCTATTTACACGGTGATGCCTCCAGTGTGATATGGCACGCTCACTCTGATTCTAAATATAGTTTGATTGCACTTGACATAAAGCGTGTTCTGCAGTTTGAGGTGCATTACTGTGCTCTCCGTAGAGATACTAGTATTTACACATAGTAGCTATGAAGAGTAGGACACCTCGCAGTAGCGTGAGCTTGAACTTCGCTGTGATAAAAAGCTTATCTCTGGAATTTCACCCAAGCCTATTCACAGTATTAAGTGAATATCTTATCACTAAATTATTAGTACCGAATTCCATTGCTGTTGTTCTAAATTTAGTGCTAGTTTAATATATATTAACTACCTAGTGAGATCTCGTGCCAAGAGTAAAGAGTGCTTAGGCCACGTTACTGTCTAAATTATTTACATATCATATAAAACACATATTAACATCGTTATTCAGTAGTACGGCCCGGCACACCTATCTCTGCGTCTGTATTAAATCAATCTTAATGTTGTAAACACATTTCAATTAGAGAGGTATCACCTATTAAGTTGTCTCCCAGTATTAAACTAATACTATCGGTAACATCTAAAGTTAATATCAGATTAGAGCTGTAAAGATTATGTCCAAACTATATCATTAGCGACTGCTCTTTATTCAGCATGAGAACTTTATATACATAGTGTCTCCAGTTAGGGATTTACTTAGTACTCGTAGCATATCTGGATTGTAGTTTTCTCATCCTTGGATCAACCACTATATAGTAATAATATCGTCATTCTCACCTGTAGGAATTATAGTTTGCGTTAGCGTCTAATATAATGTAGTTTCATATATATCTAAATTCGTCTTCCAAGTAGGATTACATGTCTAAAATATAAGTTTATATACCATAGTGTCTCCAGTAGGGGTTACTGGATCTAAAATATAGATTCATATTACATAGTGTCTCCAGTAGGACTGCGTCTAAATATAGTTCATAAACACAAGTGTCTCCAGTAGGGTGCATTACTGGTCTAAATATAGTTATAACATAGTGTCTCAGTAGGCGGTTACTGGTACTAAATATAAGTCATATACATTAGTGTCTCCAGTAGGGATTACTTGCGTCAAATATAGTTTATATAACATAGAGTGTCTCAGTAGGATTACTGGTCTAAATATAGTTTATATACATAGTGTCTCCAGTAGGATACTGGTCATAATATAGTTTATATACATAGTATTGTCTCCAGTTAGGGATTTACTGGTCTAAATATAGATTAATATACATAGTGTCTCCAGTAGGGAATTACTGCGTCTAAATAGTTATGTTTATATACATAGTTTTCAGTAGGGATTACTGGTTCTAAATATAGTTCATATACATAGTGTCCTCCAGTAGGAATTACTGGTCTAATATAGTTTAAAAATATAAAATAAAATAAAAAAAAAAATAAAAAAAAAACAAAAAAAATAAATATAAATCAAAAACAAAATAAAAATAAAAAATAAAAAAACAAAATAAAACATTAAAAAAATAAAAAAAAAATAACTAATAAAAGATTAAAAAAAATAAAAAAACAATAAAAATAAAAATTATAACATATAAATTATAGTGTCTTCCCAGTTAGGAATTCCTGTCTTAAATATCAGTTTTTAATATACATAGTGGTTCTCCAGTAGGATTACTGTTCTTAAAATATAGTTTATATACATAGTCTCCAGAAGGCATATTAACTGGTCTAAATAATAGAAAATTTATATACATAGTGCTCAGTAGGGTATTACTGGTCTAAATAGTTCCAATATACATAGTGTTCATCTAAGTAGGCGATTACTGGATATCTCTAAATATAGTTCAATATACATAGTGTCTCCAGTAGGGATTAACTGTCTAATATAGTTTATATACATAGGTGTCTCAGTAGGGGTTACTGGTACTAAATATAGTTCAATATTTAACATAAGTGTCTCCATTTAGTTATGGGATTACCTGCGTCTAAAATAGTTCATATACCAGGTTCTCAGTAGGGATTATGCGTCTAAATATAGTTTATATACATTAAGTGTCTCCAGTAGGGTTACTGGTCTTAAATATATTCATATACTAGTGTCTTCCAGTAGGGATTTAAAAACTGTTTGATCTAAATATAGTTTATATTACATAGTGTATCCAGTTTAGGGAATTACTGCCGTCTAAATATAGTTTATATAACATAGTGTTCTCCAGTAGGGATTACTGGATCTAAATATAGTTTATATACATAGTGTCTCTCCAGTAGGATTTACTGGTCTAATAAGTTATATACATAGTGCTCCAGTAAGGCATTACTGCGTTCTAAATATAGAGCACTTATATACATAGTATTCTTCAGTAGATTACTGCGGTCTAAATAATAAGTTCATATACATAGGTCTCCAGTAGGGATTACTGCGTCTAAATATAGTTTATTATAACATAGTGTCTTCCAGTAGCCGGATTCCTGGTCTAAATATGTTTATATACATAGTGTCTCCAGTAGGATTATGGTCTAAAAATATATTTAATATACATAGTGTCTCCAGAAGGGATTACTGATCTAAATATAGTGCATATACATAGTGTCTCCAGTAGGGATTACTGGTCTAAATATAGTTTATATACATAGTGTCTTCCTTTTGTAGGGGATATTGGTCTAAATATAGTTTATATATATAGTATCTCCAGTAGGGATTTCTGGTCTAAATATAGTTTAAATACATAGTATCTTCTGTTGGGGTTACTGGTCTAAATATATTTCAAATACCAGTGTCTTCTGTAGGGATTAATAGTCTAAATATAGTTCATATACACTGTGTCTTCTATAGGCGTTACTGGTCTAAATATAGTTCATATACATAGTGTCTCCAGTAGGGATTACTGGTCTAAATATAGTTCATATACATAGTGTTTCCCTTCTGTAGGGGATATTGGTCTAAATATAGTTTATATATATAGTATCTCCAGTAGGGATTTCTGGTCTAAATATAGTTTAAATACATAGTATCTTCTGTTGGGGTTACTGGTCTAAATATAGTTTATATACATAGTGTCTCCAGTAGGGATTACTGGTCTAAATATAGTTTATATAAATAGTGTCTCCAGTACGAATTTCTGGTCTAAATATAGTTTATATACATAGTGTCTCCAGTAGGGGTTACTGGTCTAAATATAGTTCATATACATAGTGTCTCCAGTAGGGATTACTGGTCTAAATATAGTTTATATACATAGTGTCTCCAGTAGGGATTACTGGTCTAAATATAGTTTATATACATAGTGTCTCCAGTAGGGATTACTGGTCTAAATATAGTTTATATACATAGTGTCTCCAGTACGAATTTCTGGTCTAAATATAGTTTATATACATCGTGTCTCCAGTACGGATTTCTGGTCTAAATATAGTTTATATACATAGTGTCTCCAGTAGGGATTACTGGTCTAAATATAGTTCATATACATAGTGTCTCCAGTAGGGATTACTGGTCTAAATATAGTTTATATACATAGTGTCTTCCTTCTGTAGGGGATATTGGTCTAAATATAGTTTATATATATAGTTTCTCCAGTACGAATTTCTGGTCTAAACATAGTTTAAATACATAGTATCTTCTGTTGGGGTTACTGGTCTAAATATAGTTCAAATACCAGTGTCTTCTGTAGGGGTTACTGGTCTAAATATAGTTCAAATACATAGTGTTTTCTGTGGGGGTTACTAGTCTAATTATAGTTCATATACATAGTGTCTTCTGTAGAGGTTACTGATCTAAATATAGTTCAAATACATAGTGTCTTCCTTCTGTAGGGGATATTGGTCTAAATATAGTTTATATATATAGTATCTCCAGTAGGGATTTCTGGTCTAAACATAGTTTATATACATAGTGTCTCCAGTAGGGATTACTGATCTAAATATAGTGCATATACATAGTGTCTCCAGTAGGAATTACTGGTCTAAATATAGTTCATATACATAGTGTTTCCCTTCTGTAGGGGATATTGGTCTAAATATAGTTTATATATATAGTATCTCCAGTAGGGATTTCTGGTCTAAACATAGTTTAAATACATAGTATCTTCTGTTGGGGTTACTGGTCTAAATATAGTTCATATACACAGTGTCTTCTGTAGGGGTTACTGATCTAAATATAGTTCAAATACATAGTGTTTTCTGTGGGGGTTACTAGTCTAATTATAGTTCATATACATAGTGTCTTCTGTAGAGGTTACTGATCTAAATATAGTTCAAATACTAGTGTCTTCTGTAGGGGTAACTGGTCTAAATATAGTTCAAATACTTGTGTCTTCTGTAGGGGTTACTGGTTTAAATATAGTTCAAATACTAGTGTCTTCTGTAGAGGTTACTGGTCTAAATATAGTTCAAATACTAGTGTCTTCTGTTGGGGTTACTGGTCTAAATATAGTTCATATACATAGTGTCTTCTGTAGAGGTTACTGGTCTAAATATAGTTCAATATACCACTATTGGAGGATTTAATAAGCTCAACATTGATGATAACCAATACACAAAAGCTATACCGCAAATTCCCACGTGTTAGCTAACATGAATCAAGTATTTTTCCAATTAAATGAAATAAAAAAAATATCATATATATGTATGCGTATATTGTTTCCTCGGGTCTGCTCACACAGAACTGTATATATATATAGATACACTTGATCACGTTTACAAAAGACAAACGATCAGTAATCAGAATAACAATGGTCGGGCAATACACAGATCACCGCTGTGTGATACGATACAAAAGAAGTCTTTGTATCGCACTGTCAATCGGGTAGGGCTGTTCTCCAAAATCAAAACCACATTTAAACGTGTACGCTACATAAAACCGTTGGAATTGGGACAACATTTAGTTTTGACAACCAAAGATATTTACGAGTTGATGATTTCGCCATGTACAAACACCCATAGGAACTTCAGCAATAACAGCTACTGTAACAATGTTACTAGAGTGAAGATTTGAAGTACGAGAAAGTTTTCTACGCAGTATCTGACGTTCGCTAGGTTCCATGAACCATGGTGCGCGCATCAGAACGCAGTCGTGCTGCTGCTTCAAGGATGGACGATGTTAATTATACATATGGGACCAGAACCCCTTATCACCGGCGATACCCGCACGATTATCGGGACAGTTACTCTGTTTTCTCGGGGGCGTCTGATGGACGTCGACGACACAAGTCGGTGGGATTTTCTGACTTGAACAGTACCGGAAGTACGCGATATGGGTACGTCAGTGATGGATATTCACGTGTTGTGCCAGTCAGTACACGTGCACGTGCACGATACAGCTATACACCTGTCGAGCCTCTCTATGGCCGCAACACGTACATGAAGCCTTATCCGGGATCCGAAAGTGAATTCGACGACTTCAGAAACTATTCTCGACGCGCTCGTCACCTATGGCAACCAAACGTCGTCGGCCGACAGTATGACGAGCCGACCGCTGCAAGCTGGGGCAGATCGAGTCTGAGAGGAGGTGGGTATTATCCCAGGATACCAGAGGATGGTGCATACAGAAATAGATATTACAGAGCAGAGGCTGACGACCCCCCTCCTGAACGTGACAATGAATTCCAAGAAAAGACGTCAAGCGACGATGAAGTATCCGAAGATTACGTTGTTGACAAGTGTTGTTGTGGTTGTGTAGACGTCGTTGTGACGTCTTGCTGCTGGGGCACGGGCGTAGTCACGTGTCGTTGTCATGACTCAGCCGAGGAAAGTGAATCGACTACGGACGCTACAGAGAGTTCTACAGTTGAAACAACTCTTGACAAAAAAGAATCGGATGAGGACGAAACAGATGAGGACATAGACGATAATAATCGATGGGCGACACCCCGTCGCCGACCTCCTGCAGAGATGGCACCATCTCGACCACAGACTAAACCTAAAACTATCGCTACTAAAGAGGTCAAGGCAAGCCCCAAAGACTCCAAGACATACGAGGAATACTCTACAGACGACTCGTCCGAGTTATCAGATTCGTCAGAAAATCTTACATCCGTCCATTCGATCCACGATTCTCCTCCGCCGGACACTAACAAAGACAAAATCCAAACACCTACAACAAGTCCGCGCAAGATATTTCTTAGGGAGAAAGTGGAGGTGGAAATCGAACCAAAACCTACAGAAACAACACCAGTGGTATTTCTTCCTAAACAGCCGACACCACCGGATGTAAAACCACAAAAGAAACCGTCTAAAGTATTGAAATATATAGGTGAGAAACCCAAGATAGACAATTACAAGACAGCCATATTGGCGGACATGGATCCTGCGGAAGGTCCATTTGTCGGTGACTTAAGTGATCAAGCCCTCCATGTGAAGGACACAATCTATCGGGAGCGTGAACCTATCATCTACAAACCAGAACCGGAAATACCCCCTCCATACAAACACAAACCAATCCCACCACGTCCTATATTTCCATTAAAGGTAAGACTACTGTTATCAATATGACATGGTATATTGCCTCGCTTCATTTAAGCCGATATTAAAGGCAATTTCATCGTATCATTCAAAATGAATAACATGGTTTGCGCTGAATCCACCGTAATGTATAGTGCTTGATGTTTCAATATTATCTCCGCTTATCGAACTACACTGGTAATAATACTACGGTTTGTTATAGGAATTTACACTAAGGCAAAAAATGTCTGTTTAGGGTTACATTGGCAATAAAATAGGGTCGGTAGGAATTTTTTTATTATTATTATTTTTTTCAGTGTCTTTCACTCTAAAATAACGGTCGGAACCGGAGTCTGGGATCGAAATCCCGATTTTGAATTGTTTTAGTGTCGCGGGTAAAAATTAGGTTCGGTCGGGTAACCCTAAACATAATCGCTTTTAAGACATCTAAATGTATTATTGCCTATTTTATGGAACTGAATGAATTTTCGATCGAGATGTTAAAATGTATGGCGTTTAACTGTGTTGCTTGTCGGATTGTGTTGTGACTTTACATCCCTTACAGATAGAAATCGATCATTGAAACCATTGGAATTGTTTATCGCAAGCGCAAAGGTCATATTTCGTATGCGAATTAGTCTCCCGCAACCAGTTGCCCTAAGCTTGAGACAATGTGATTGCAGCAAGTTTACCAAAAACTTACAGCAAGCTTGTCGCAAACACTTTATTTTTGCAAAGGATACCATATACAACAGAGTAGTTAATGTAACGGATTTTCATGTATATAAAACCGCCGAAGACGGCGACAGGTTAATAATTGTCTTTATTTCAAAACATCGAGATAGAGACGATTCCAGATGACATTTGTTTGCCTCCATTCAAAAGGTGGTACCATTCACAATTGGTCTATATTATCGGATCCCTATTATATATTTACAGAACCTACCAAAGCGCGAGGCGGTGATGGTCCGAGTGGGCGGAGGATGGATGAATGTAGAGCACCACCGAAAGAGAAGGATACCATTACAGATACAGGAACACCACCGAAGTGTTACGAATGACAAGTACCTGACAATCAAATCAAAGTTTACACACCACAAAGAATACATCCCTGTCGCCTACACTAAATACAGAGATAAAGCAGTGTGGGACAAGAAGAACACTTTATAATGTGTAGTCTGGTCCACCGAGGATCTAATGCTTAACCATGCTGCGCTTTAATGTTTTAGCTTTAAAAATATATCGCTTTGAACTCCGTGTTCCTTTATATAGGAAGAATTGTTTCTCCTTTAGTTCGCCATTACCACATACACAGAACCAGTTCAGTCGCATACAGAAGACATCAGAGACGTGTATTATGTACATTCCTATCATAATGTATCTTTGTATCTTTGTAGTTTGAAGAACGTATTCTGTTCTTTCGTAGATATTTTGTATATGAAATATTATGTTATTTTTATTAGATTAAAACATCAAACAGCATTCTTTTTGCTTTGTCCTGAAGTCTTGTGATAGCAGATAACTATGAAATTGTACTATGCTTTCACATGGGAAAATTGCAGAATAAATCGCACCATCAGATATTCCGATTGACTTCGACCTTACAACCATAAGACCTTGACCGAGTGACTTCAGACCTTGCCACCACCAGACCTTGACCGAGTGACTTCTTACCTTGCAACCATAAAACCTTGACCGAGTGTCTTCTGACCTTGTCACAATCAAACCTTGACCGAGTGACTTCTGATCTTGTCAACAACAGACCTTGACCGAGTGACTTCTGACCTTGTCACCATCAGTCCTTGATCAAGTGACTTCTGACCTTGTCACCATCAAACCTTGACCGAGTGACTTCTGACCTTGTCACCAGCAGACCTTGACTGAGTGTCTTCTGACCTTGTCACCATCAAACCTTGACCGAGTAACTTCTGACCTTGTCCCCATCAGACCTTGACCGCGTGACTTTTGACCTTGACCTAATCAGACCTTGACCCCATGAGGCCTTGACAGCGTGACTTCTGACCTTGACCCCATCAGACCTAGACTAAGTGTCATCTGACCTTTTCACAATGAAACCTTGACTGTGTGTCTTCTGACCTTGTCAACATCAAACCTTGACCGAGAGGCTTCTGATCTTGTCAACATCTTTCCTTGACTGAATGACTTTTGACCTTGTCTGCATCAGACCGTGGCCGCGTGACTTCTGACCATGTCACCATCAGAACTTGATCCTGTGACTTCTGACCTTGTCAACATCAAACTTTGACTGAGCGACTTCTGACCTTGTCACCATCAAACCTTGACTGTGTGTCTTCTGACCTTGTCACCAACAAACCTTAAATGAGTGACTTCTGATGTTGTCAACATCATTCCTTGACTATGTGACTTCTGACCTTGTCCCCACCAGACCTTGACTGAGTGACTTCTGACTTTGACCCAATCATACCTTGACCCCATCAGGCCTTGACTGAGTGTCTTCTGACTTTGACCAGATCAGACCTTAACTAAGTGTCATCTGACCTTGTCACAATCAAACCTTGACTGTGTGTCATCTGACCTTGTCACCAACAAACCTTGACTGAGTGACTTTTGATCTTGTCAACATCATTCCTTGACTGAGTGACTTCTGACCTTGTCCCCATCTGACTTTGACCGTGTGACTTCCGACCTTGACCCTATTAGATCTTTACTTATTGTCATCTGACCTTGTCACAATCAAATCTTGACCGTGTTTTTTCTGACCATGCCACCATCAAACCTTGACTGAGTGACTTCTGACCTTGTCTCCATCAGACCTTGGCCGCATGACTTCTGACCTTGACCCTATCAGACTTTGACCGTGTGACTTCCGACCTTGACCCCATCAGACCTTGGCTTATTGTCATCTGACCTTGTCACTATCAAACCTTGACTGTGTGTATTCTGACCTTGCCACCACCAGTCCTTGACTGAGTGATGGCCCTGCTGGTAGGGCGTTAGAATTGTACCTGCTACCCGGCCCTATTTCATGATCGTAAAAGGCGACTTAATTTAGGATCTTATTTTTTCTCTTCTTCCTAACTGACTTAATGTTCTATAAAAGTGGTAGTTTCTGCTCCTGCTTAGTGCTCAGCATAACTGGAATTGGATGACTGGTTCCTCCGTTGTCAGTATAATGTGAACGGGTGAAGTGTGTTGCTTGGTGTCTTCGGCAGCATGCTTCAGTGATATAGCACTATAAAAAGGGCAACAGTTCCACTATACAAGAAGACACAACATGAACATACAGCAGTTCCAAGTGACTTTTGACCTTGTCACCAACAGACCTTGACTGAGTGACTTTTGACCTTGTCACCAACAGATCTTGACTGAGTGACTTTTGACCTTGTTACCAAGAGCCCTTGGCTGAGTGTCTTCTGACCTTGTCACCAAGAGATCTTGACTGAGTGACTTCTGACCTTGTCACCAACAGATCTTGACCGAGTGACTTCTGACCTTGTCACCAACAGACCTTGATCGAGTATCTTCTGACCTTGTCACCATCAGATCTTGACTGAGTGACTTCTGATTTTATCACCATCAGACCTTTACCAAGTGACTTCTGACCTTGTCAACATCAGACCTTGACTGAGCTACTTCTGACCTTGTCACCATCAGACCTTGACCAAGTGACTTCTGACCTTGTCACCACCAGACCTTGACTGAGTAACTTCTGACCTTGTCACCAACAAACCTTGACTGATTGCCTTCTTGTAGAGACTTTTTACTGTATGCATAGTACGTAGTTACATAGCAATTTTTATTCATTCGACCTTATACTGTTTCTGGAATTTTGAATAATTTTTAAACAACAACTGTAGATGACATTATATAAATCTTATTTATTATTATTAAAAAACATGTACATTTGATACTTAAACACTTATACATCAATTCTGTCACCATAAACCATGTATCAGTGACAAACAATAAACATACAATGCCATACTTTGTATCATTATCTGCTACTTATGTTGATGTTATAGTTTAGCTTTGATATCAGTTATGACATTATTGTAATTTTTGCCTACATATGATTTGAAACTGAAATGTGAATGAGTAATTTGCAGGTCTCTATCATTGTACAATTTGGTGCACTGCCCGCTGAGCATAGTTACATTATATTTCCATTTCCATTGTGTGTTCGTTATAAATCATATATAATGTTATGAACAAATTTTTCATTCATTTTTGTATGAACATCACTTTGACCTGTACTAATACATTGACAGTAAATAAGATGGAGGCACTGATTCGGCAAACACACACCTTTTATGTCCTAATTTAAATTTTGCTTATTTGCTCATTTGAAAATGACGCCCTGATGAGCGACATTTATTTGTCAAAAATTGTTGTTGAAACACCAGTTACAACACAAAATTCAATTATTTTTCAAATGAATCAACATAGCAGGTTCGTTTGAACTCTGATATAATACATTATGAATCAATATAGCAGATTTGTTTGAGCTCTGATATACAGGTCTTAGCTGCATCTTGCTTTGCGAGTTTCCAGTTGTTCTTTTCTTTCCCGTAAAATTCTTTCTTGTGTATAACTACCTGTAACACACACAGCACTCAGACACAAAAAATTCAGTTAGTAACATCCTTCAGAGCTGGTCTTACTGACTAATATTGTATATATTTACCTTGTACATATACTGGTAACGTCCTTCAGAGCTGGTCTTACTGACTAATATTGTATATATTTACCTTGTATATATACTGGTAATGTCCTTCAGAGCTGGTCTTACTGACTAATATTGTATATATTTACCTTGTATATATACTAGTAACTTCCTTCAGAGCTGGTCTTACTGACTAATATTGTATATATTTACCTTGTATATATACTGGTAACATCCTTCAGAGCTGGTCCTACTGACTAATATTGTATATATTTACCTTGTATATATACTGGTAATGTCCTTCAGAGCTGGTCTTACTGACTAATATTGAATATATTTACCTAGTATATATACTAGAAACGTCCTTCAGAGCTGGTCTTACTGACTAATATTGTATATATTTACCTTGTATATATACTAGTAACGTCCTTCAGAGCTTGTCTTACTGACTAATATTGTATATATTTACCTTGTATATATACTGGTAATGTCCTTCAGAGCTGGTCTTACTGACTAATATTGAATATATTTACCTTGTATATATACTAGAAACGTCCTTCAGAGCTGGTCTTACTGACTAATATTGTATATATTTACATTGTATATATACTAGTAACGTCCTTCAGAGCTTGTCTGACTGACTAATATTGTATATATTTACCTTGTATATATACTGGTAATGTCCTTCAGAGCTTGTCTTACTGACTAATATTGTATATATTTACCTTGTATATATACTGGTAACGTCCTTCAGAGCTTGTCTTACTGACTAATATTGTATATATTTACCTTGTATATATACTGGTAACGTCCTTCAGAGCTGGTCTTACTGACTAATATTGTATATATTTACCTTGTATATATACTGATAATGTCCTTCATATCTTGTCTTACTGACTAATATTGTATATATTTACCTTGTATATATACTGGTAACGTCCTTCAGAGCTGGTCTTACTGACTAATATTGTATATATTTACCTTGTATATATACTGGTAACATCCTTCAGAGCTTGTCTTACTGACTAATATTGTATATATTTACCTTGTACATATACTGGTAACATCCTTCAGAGCTGGTCTTACTGACTTATATTGTATATATTTACCTTGTATATGTACTGGTAACATCCTTCAGAGCTTGTCTTACTGACTAATATTGTATACATTTACCTTGTATATATACTGGTAACGTCCTTCAGAGCTGGTCTTCCTGACTAATATTGTATATATTTACCTTGTGCATATACTGGTAACGTCCTTCAGAGCTGGTCTTACTGACTAATATTGTATATATTTATCTTGTATATATACTGGTAATGTCCTTCAGAGCTGGTCTTACTGACTAATATTGTATATATTTACCTTGTATATATACTGGTAACTTCCTTCAGAGCTGGTCTTACTGACTAATATTGTATATATTTACCTTGTATATATACTAGTAACGTCCTTCAGAGCTTGTCTTACTTACTAATATTGTATATATTTACCTTGTATATGTACTGGTAATATCCTTAAGAGCTTGTCTTACTGACTAATATTGTATATATTTACCATGTATATATACTGGTAACGTCCTTCAGAGCTGGTCCTACTGACTAATATTGTATATATTTACCTTGTATATATACTGGTAAAATCCTTCAGAGCTGGTCCTACTGACTAATATTGTATATATTTACCTTGTATATATACTAGTAACCCCCTACAGAGCTTGTCTTACTGACTAATATTGCATATATTTACCTTGTATATATATTAGTAACGTCCTTCAGAGCTGGTCTTACTGACTAATATTGTATATATTTACCTTGTATATATACTGGTAACTTCCTTCAGAGCTGGTCTTACTGACTAATATTGTATATATTTACCTTGAATATATACTAGTAACGTCCTTCAGAGCTTGTCTTACTTACTAATATTGTATATATTTACCTTGTATATGTACTGGTAACATCCTTAAGAGCTTGTCTTACTGACTAATATTGTATATATTTACCATGTATATATACTGGTAACGTCCTTCAGAGCTGGTCCTACTGACTAATATTGTATATATTTACCTTGTATATATACTGGTAAAATCCTTCAGAGCTGGTCCTACTGACTAATATTGTATATATTTACCTTGTATATATACTAGTAACCCCCTACAGAGCTTGTCTTACTGACTAATATTGCATATATTTACCTTGTATATATATTAGTAACGTCCTTCAGAGCTGGTCTTACTGACTAATATTGTATATATTTACCTTGTATATATACTAGTAACCCCCTACAGAGCTTATCTTACTGACTAATATTGCATATATTTACCTTGTATATATACTGGTAACGTCCTTCAGAGCTGGTCTTACTGACTAATATTGTATATATTTACCTTGTATATATACTGGTAACGTCCTTCAGAGCTGGTCGTACTGACTAATATTGTATATATTTACCTTGTATATATACTAGTAACGTCCTTCAGAGCTGGTCTTACTGACTAATATTGTATGTATTTACCTTGTATATGTACTGGTAACGTCCTTCAGAGCTGGTCTTACTGACTAATATTGTATATATTTACCTTGTATACTAGTAACGTCCTTCAGAGCTTGTCTTACTGACTTATATTGTATATATTGACCTTGTACATATACTGGTAACGTCCGTCAGAGCTGGTCTTACTGACTAATATTGTATATATTTACCTTGTATATGTACTAGTAACGTCCTTCAGAGCTGGTCTTACTGACTAATATTGTATATATTTACCTTGTATATATACTGGTAACGTCCTTCAGAGCTGGTCTTACTGACTAATATTGTATATATTTACCTTGTATATATACTGGTAACGTCCTTCAGAGCTGGTCTTACTGACTAATATTGTAAATATTTACCTTGTATATATACTGGTAATGTCCTTCATATCTTGTCTTACTGACTAGTTTGTACACAGGTATTGGCCAATGATGTTTAACACAGGTGGTGTGAAGGAAGAAGCCTGGAGACATTCCATCATGTACTGTAACAGTAAAACCACTATTTATTCTTTGAAGATTGAGTCTTGAAATATAACTAAATTAAAAATGACTTACTTTAATAGTACCTGGTATATGGATTTAGTCATCAAAGTTATATTTTTGTAAGCCTTAATTGGCAAGTAAAAATTAAATGTGAGCCTCATGCAACCAAAAAGAGTTTCACACAACACAATTTAAGATTATTTTCATCATTCAGACTCAGGTAAATTGCACTCATGGCTAAAAATATCATTTGTTCATACACAGGTTTGATTGAAAGTGTAAGGTAAACATTGTGAAAGTGACACTTTCTTGTATCCTCCTTGAATCTGTGATGTTGTAGTTTTATAAAGATTAAATCACTGTGTATATTACAACATCACAATGTATTATGTAATTCCCCTTTCATAGATATTGTTTCTGATTAAAGGCTATCAACAAAAGAGAATATACCTTCAGCAGCTTGAGATTTCTTTCTTGGTTTCTTCATCCAAGACTGCAACATTTCAGTATAGGTATCATTTTCAGATTTCTGATGACAGGCAAAGAATGTTTCTGCTGCGGCAAATTTGGCTTCTTTTTCATCAGAGCATGGACCCGACCAATATTCCTTACCATCAATTAAAGCCTGCAAAAATGTTGCAAAAAACAATTATTTCCTTTTTTATTTCACTAGTCTTTAAAAGTAAAAAATCAAAATGGTAAAATGTTTTTATCTTATTTTAAATTGAATAAAAATTTTTTGACACACTGATGTTTCTGTTATTGAAATCCTGTTGAACTGTCATGTTTGGTGCAGTACATGTTCTAAGCGTGGTTGTGAAATTAAGAAACAGTTACACAGTTTCAAGGTAACACCTGCAGGCACTGCTTGTTTGTAAAGGTTACTTTCTAGGTCTCATAGAGTACTTACCTTACACACACACTGGTCTGAGGGTACTGGGTCTCATAGAGTACTTACCTACCACACACACTGGTTTGAGGGTACTGGGTCTCATAGAGTACTTACCTTACACACACACTGGTCTGAGGGTACTGGGTCTCATAGAGTACTTACCCTACACACACACTGGCCTGAGGGTACTGGGTGTTATAGAGTACTTACCTTACACACACACTGGTCTGAGGGTACTGGGTGTTATAGAATGCTTACCTTACACACACACTGGCCTGAGGGTACTGGGTCTCATAGAGTACTTACCTTACACACACACTGGTCTGAGGTTACTGGGTCTCATAGAGTACTTACCTTACACACACACTGGCCTGAGGGTACTGGGTGTTATAGAGTACTTATCTGATACACACACTGGTTTGAGGGTACTGGGTCTCATAGAGTACTTACCTTACACACACACTGGTCTGAGGTTACTGGGTCTCATAGAGTACTTACCTTACACACACACTGGTCTGAGGGTACTGGGTGTTATAGAGTACTTACCCTACACACACACTGGCCTGAGGGTACTGGGTGTTATACAGTACTTACCTTACACACACACTGGTCTGAGGGTACTGGGTGTTATAGAATGCTTACCTTACACACACACTGGCCTGAGGGTACTGGGTGTTATAGAGTACTTACCTTACCAACACACTGGCCTGAGGGTACTGGGAGTACTTACCTTAAACACAAACAGGCCTGAGGGTACTGGGTCTCATAGAGTACTTACCTTACACACACACTGGTCTGAGGGTACTGGGTGTTATACAGTACTTACCTTACACACACACTGGCCTGAGGGTACTGGGTCTTATAGAGTACTTATCTGATACACACACTGGTCTGAGGGTACTGGGTGTTATAGAGTACTTACCTTACACACACACTGGTCTGAGGATACTGGGTGTTATATAGAGTACTTACCTTACACACACACTGGCCTGAGGGTACTGGGTCTCATAGAGTACTTACCTTACACACACACTGGCCTGAGGGTACTGAGTGTTATAGAGTACTTACCTTACACACACACTGGTCTGAGGGTACTGGGTCTCATAGAGTACTTACCTTACACACACACTGGCCTGAGGGTACTGGGTCTCATAGAGTACTTACCTTACACACACACTGGCCTGAGGGTACTGGGTGTTATAGAGTACTTACCTTACACACACACTTGCCTGAGGGTACTGGGAGTACTTACCTTACAAACAAACTGGCCTGAGGGTACTAGGTCTCATAGAGAACTTACCTTACACACACACTGGCCTGAGGGTACTGGGTCTCATAGAGTACTTACCTTACACACAAAGTGGCCTGAGGGTACTGGGTCTCATAGAGTACTTACCTTACACACACACTGGCCTGTGGGTACTGGGTGTTATAGAGTACTTACCTTACACACACACTGGCCTGAGGGTACTAGGTCTCATAGAGAACTTACCTTACACACACACTGGCCTGAGGGTACTGGGTCTCATAGAGTACTTACCTTATACACACACTGGCATGAGGGTACTGTGTGTTATAGAGTACTTACCTTACACACACACTGGCCTGAGGGTACTGGGTGTTATACAGTACTTACCTTACACACACACTGGCCTGAGGGTAGAGTATCAAACTGGTAACGTGGAACCCATCCAAACTTCTGAGCAGCAATATTTAATGCAGACACAACATCTAGACCTGTGGTCACAAAAATATCATTAAATATCCCTTTTATCCTTTTCCTTTTTCGTTATGTTGATGTTATAGTTGTAAAGATCATATATTATCAATCGCTATCGAATATTAAAGATGAATATTGTAACACTTGTAAAAGATAGTGTAGGTCAGTTCCTCCTGGACAAAGACTTCTTAATTAGAAATTTTCCTTATATTAGAATTAAATTTCCCAGGGAGCTTGAGCCCTCTTCTCCTTAAAAGGAAATTTTCCAGTGAGCTTGAGCCCATCTTCTCCTTAAAAAGAAATTTTCCAGGGAGCTTGAGCCAATCATCTCCTTTTAAGGAATTATTCCAGGGAGCTTGAGCCCATCTTCTCCTTTAAAGGAATTTTTCCAGGGAGCTTGAGCCAATCATCTCCTTTAATGGAATTTTTTCCAGGGAGCTTGAGCCAATCATCTCCTTTAAAGGAATTTTTCCAGTGAGGTTGAGCCAATTATCTCCTTTTAAGGAATTATTCCAGGCAGCTTGAGCCCATCTTCTTCTTTAAAGGAATTTTTCCAGGGAGCTTGAGCCAATCATCTCCTTTAAAGGAATTTTTACAGCGAGCTTGAGCCAATCATCTCCTTTAAAGGAATTTTTCCAGAGAGCTTGAGCCAATCATCTCCTTTAAAGGAATTTTTTCCAGGGAGCTTGAGCCAATCATCTCCTTTAAAGGAATTTTTCCAGCGAGCTTGAGCCAATCATCTCCTTTAAAGGAATTTTTCCAGGAAGCTTGAGCCAATCATCTCATTTAAAGGAATTTTTCCAGTGAGCTTGAGCCCATCATCTCCTTTGAAGGAATTTTTTCCAGGGAGCTTGAGCCAATCATCTCCTTTAAAGGAATTTTTCCAGGAAGCTTGAGCCAATCATCTCCTTTAAAGGAATTTTTCCAGTGAGCTTGAGCCAATCATCTCCTTTAAAGGAATTTTTCCAGGGAGCTTGAGCCAATCATCTCCTTTAAAGGAATTTTTCCAGGGAGCTTGAGCCAATCATCTCCTTTAAAGGAATTTTTCCAGGGAGCTTGAGCCAATCATCTCATTTAAAGGAATTTTTCCAGGGAGCTTGAGCCAATCATCTCCTTAAAAGGAATTTTTCCAGGGAGCATGAGCCAATCATCTCCTTAAAAGGAATTTTTCCAGGGAGCTTGAGCCTATCATCTCCTTTGAAGGAATTTTTCCAGGGAGCTTGAACCCATCATCTCCTTTGAAGGAATTTTTCCAGTGAGCTTGAGCCCATCATCTCCTTAAAAAGAAATTTTCCAGGGAGCTTGAGCCAATCATCTCCTTTAAAGGAATTATTCCAGGAAGCTTGAGCCCATCTTCTCCTTTAAAGGAATTTTTCCAGGGAGCTTGAGCCAATCATCTCCTTTAAAGGAATTTTTACAGCGAGCTTGAGCCAATCATCTCCTTTAACGGAATTTTTCCAGCGAGCTTGAGCCAATCATCTCCTTTAAAGGAATTTTTCCAGGGAGCTTGAGCCAATCATCTCATTTAAAGGAATTTTTCCAGGGAGCTTGAACCAATCATCTCCTTAAAATTAATTTTTCCAGTGAGCTTGAGCCCATCATCTCCTTTGAAGGAAATTTTCCAGTGAGCTTGAGCCCATCATCTTCTCTGAAGGAATATTTCCAGTGAGCTTGAGCCAATCATCTCCTTAAAAGGAATTTTTCCAGGGAGCTTGAACCAATCATCTCCTAAAAAGGAATTTTTCCAGTGAGCTTGAGCCCATCATCTCCTTAAAAGGAAATTTTCCAGGGAGCTTTCTCATTTCCTAAAAAGGAGAATACCCAATGTTCTTGTACAGAGGTTTTTATATTGTACAGCAATGATTATGAATATCTCCTGCCAATTTAAGGCAGAGAAGACTATTTGTTCAATCTAACTACGTACAGCCAAACAATGGTTACTTTACCTGAATACTTTTCCACCTTTGTGTTGCTAAAAAACTGACCCATGATATCTATGTATGTGTCAGTTTCAGATCTCTGATGATGTGTGAAAAATGCTTGGGCTGCTGAACTTTTGGCCTCTTTATGTGTAGAACACACTTCAGAGTGATACTCTCTACCGTTCACAAGCACCTATCAAAAAGAAATTATGTAATATATTTGTTATGGAATATTTCTAAAATGTTTGATTTAAAAGTAAAATGATAGTCTGCTATGAATTTTGATATTCCAATTTGAGGAAAATTAATGGTGCAAAATTAATATGACCTTTCACATTTATTGTAAATATTGACTGAAATTGTGCTCTAAATGTGGACTCCAACATTGTACAAGAAGGTAAAATTGACAAATGAACTCAGAGGAATCAAAAGATTTACCATTTTGTCTGCAATACACCTGATTGCTTCTTGTGCAGATAAGGTCAAACTTGTATCCCTCATTGTGTATCTCGACATTATAATCAATGAAGTGGGAGGTCATTGAAACTAATTGACAATGTGATAAATGAAGCTATGTTTAGATATGGTTTATCAAATGAGAAGGGAGATATTTGAGTAAACAGTAGCCTTGTAGACTGGTTGTCATGGATACCTTACAGATGAATGTTTCCTGTGTCAGCGAATCAAAGCGATAAACCGGTGGATCCCAACCGAGACTTCGACAATTTTTATGAAGAAACTTGACTGGATTAAGGACTTTCTCTACATTAACAGAAAAAAATATATGCTATTTTGGGTTCATCTTCCAAAATTTGAACAAAATGTCAAAGAGCACATCAATTCTAAAATAGATAAATATGTAAAACAAATATCATTCATATGTATTTTGAAAAAAAAACCAGTAAAACAAATCTGTGTTCCTGAGCACTTTGGCAGCTGTTCTGTTGATCGGGTGGATTGTGTTTATTGGTGGCATTGACAACATAACAACACAATAACGTAGGAAAGACAACATCATTATCAACAATACATTATGACGTCATAAGATATGACACATCTTAGAAGTTATTTTACATAATCACATATCTATAGACAAGCTTACTAATTATTTAATAGAACTATTCAAACCTGGATTGAACACAACTTTTAATTTTGAATCTTTTGCTTCTCTGTTAACAACATTTACAATGTATATATACATATACAGCATTATATATACTAGGTAGTGTAGGTAAACCTTACATATCTCTAATACAATGTATATATACATATACAGCATTGTATATACTAGGTAGTGTAGGTAAACCTTACATATCTCTAATACAATGTATATATACATATACAGCATTATATATACTAGGTAGTGTAGGTAAACCTTACATATCTCTAATACAATACAAACACAAACATTATACATTACATTTCAAACCCATGTACTCAATCAATGTCATCACAATAAATTTAAAATTGTAGGAAGTTTATTATAGCAAATAAATCTCAAAACAGCCAAGTAGGGTACAAGAAATATGTTACCTTTCATTCTGTCTTGTGAGGACGTGTGTGGTTTCATTTTGTTTTCTATGTGATTCTCTCTCTCTGAGTCATCACTGATATCTGTCCTAGGAGCCTAGTAACATACAGTCATGTACAATCATTCTAAGTGATATCTTTACCTGATCACTCATCCACTAGCTCTATTTTAGTTTTATATATAAATATTATTAAATTAACGCAGTTAACTTATCCTACAGGCTGTACATAATACATAATTTGGAATAATTGACCACTAACAAGGTAAACACTGGTAAGTAATCCACTTTCATTTATAACTGAAACCGCTAAGTTGTTTACAGTTGTAACATGTACAGCTTCTATTGTTATTATTTTGGTAGCTTTTCTGTGGGTTTAAGGAATATGTAAAAGATACTTGCCTTGTCCTCTACAGATAGACAGTCAATTGGCTGTGTCAGCGATGGGGGTGGTGTTGGTGTGTCTGTATCTAGACAGTCAGAGTTGGTAAGACACTTCTCCCATTTCTCTCTCACTAGTGTGTCTGTATCTATAGAGTCAGAGTTGGTAAGACACTTTTCCCATTCCTCTCTTACTAGTGTGTCTGAATCTATACAAACAGGGTTTGTAAGACACTTCTCCCATTCCTCTCTCACTAGTGTGTCTGTATCTATAAAGTCAGGGTTTGTAAGACACTTCTCCCATTCCTCTCTCACTAGTGTGTCTGTATCTATACAGTCAGGGTTTGTAAGACACTTCTCCCATTCCTCTCTCGCAAGTGTGTCTGTATCTAGACAGTCAGAGTTTGTAAGACACTTCTCCCATTTCTCTCTCACTAGTGTGTCTGTATCTATACAGTCAGGGTTTGTAAGACACTTCTCCCATTCCTCTCTCACTAGTGTGTCTGTGTCTATACAGTCAGGGTTTGTAAGACACTTCTCCCATTCCTCTCTCACTAGTTTAAAAAGGTCCATGGTGGCTGTAGCGTCCTCCACTGAGTTATGGGCAGGTCGCCTCTGAATATTCCTTCCTACAGAATAACCAAACTCACTATGAAGATAATACCCGACAACCATGAAGTGTCATGTCTTTAAAACTTTATCTATTCTACAATCACGATCTTTACAATGAAAGAAATGAAAGAACTGATAATAGTATATGTATACATAATTATGTACATGTAGATATAACCATGGTAAGAACATCAAAACAGATTTATCAATGGGGAAAAGAGATTCAACAAGGTGATAGGAGGAAGCATATTTAGCAAGGAGCATAGGCATGTAGATTTACAAAGGAGACACATGTACTAGAAGTTAAATTAATAGGAAAAGTAAAGTAAAGGGGGTCTAGAAACTTATGACTTTTCTATAAACAGAAGACCAGGTAAATCAGGGATGAAATGCAGTCAAGTTCAAATAGGAGACACAAGCAAGTATATTGCAGGACATATGTCAAGAAGACACATGGAGACAGTTTATGATAGAGACATGTGCAAGTAGGACATGTCCAAAGGAGACATCTGCTAGCAGGATGTTAGTCAAAGAGACATATGCTAGCAGGATGTTAGTCAAAGAGACATATGCTAGTAGAATGTTAGTCAAAGTGACATATGCTAGTAGGGTGTTAGTCAAAGTGACTGACATATGCTAGTGGGGTGTTAGTCGAAGAGACATATGCTAGTAGGGTGTTAACAAAAGAGACATATTCTAGTAGGATGTTAGCCAAAGACACATATGCTAGTAGGGTGTTAACTTAAGAGACATATGCTAGTAGGGTGTTAACTAAAGAGACATATTCTAGTAGGATGTTAGCCAAAGAGACATATGCTTGTAGGGTGTTAGTCAAAGCAACATATGCTAGTAGGGTGTTAGCCAAAGGGACATATGCTTGTAGGGTGTTAGTCAAAGGGACATATGCTAGTAGGGTGTTAGTCAAAAAGACATTTGCTAGTAGTATGTTAGTCAAAGAGACATTTGCTAGGAGGATGTTAGCCAAAGAGACATATGCTAGTAGAATGTTAGTCAAAGAGACATATGCTAGTAGGGTGTTAGTCAAAACGACATATGCTAGTAGGGTGTTAGCCAAAGAGACATATGCTAGTAGGGTGTTCGTCAAAGAGACATTTGCTAGGAGGATGTTAATCAAAGAGACATTTGCTAGTAGGATGTTAGTCGAAGAGACATATGCTAGTAGGGTGTTAACAGAAGAGACATATTCTAGTAGGATGTTAGCCAAAGAGACATATTCTAGTAGGATGTTAATCAAAGAGACATTTGCTAGTAGGATGTTAGTCATAGAGACACATGCTAGCAGGGTGTTAGTCAAAGAGACATATGCTAGCAGGGTGTTAGTCATAGAGACACATGCTAGCAGGGTGTTAGTCAAAGAGACATATGCTAGTAGGATGTTAGTCAAAGAGACACATGCTAGCAGGGTGTTAGTCAAAGAGACATATGCTAGTAGGATGTTAGTCATAGAGACACATGCTAGCAGGGTGTTAGTCAAAGAGACATATGCTAGTAGGATGTTAGTCAAAGAGACAATAAGTGCGAACTGTGGGGCATATACCTTTGTCAATGTAGATGGGAAATAGATTTATTTGGTAAGAAGTGGTTTATGCTTTGGTAGTAGGTGGGCTTATAGATTGTTGACTATGATGGATACTGCGAACCTGGGAGGTTAGACTGGTGGTGTTTTGTTGAATGGGGTATATGTGATGAATTGATAATTAACTAAAGGACGCTGACTTTGGTTTGGTATAAGTATAGTTGGGTTGACGATGGGTGCTATATATTTGTTTGGTGAATGACATGGATAGATTATTTAGATTGATAAGGGATTGCTGAAGATTAATTATAAAATAGATATGAAAGCAAAAACCTGGGACGTTATAAAGCTTATGATATGGTGGATGTTACATGAATGTGTCAATTCAATATGATGGTGCTTTGATGGTTGAATATATCTTGGAATATTAGAGCTTGTGAACGTGAATTTGTAGTTAATAGTAATCGTATGATTATATATGATAGCCTTAGACATCAGATGAGATAGGGATTGTATGATGTTGTTGAATGGTAATTGGGTTAAAATCAAAACATTTGTATGAAGATGGCATGTATGAGACGTGATCTACTTAGAGTACACTCCGCATTGGATGGTGTTTGTGTATTTGTTGTTTGCTGAGTTATAAGTCTTTTGATTGATATTGATGGCAGATTATGAATTAGAATGGTTTATAATTTTTCTTGGCTATAGTTTTCGCGTTACCGCAGTTAGAGGAGATGGTTTTTTTGTTAATTAGACGCTGCATACTTAGATTGGATGTACAATTGCGATATTTGTTGATTTGATGATAGATGGATTATTGAAAGAGTATTGGATGTGTTCTCGTTGGAGATGGGGTATAATTGTTAATAATGACTCGAGATG
>SAYR01029898.1:120671-131799 GCA_004382745.1 Argopecten irradians irradians
TATGCTAGTAGGGTGTTAGTCAAAGAGACATATGCTAGTAGGGTGTTAGCCAAAGAGACACATGCTAGCAGGTATGTTAACTAAAGAGACATATGCTAGTAGGATGTTAGTCAAAGAGACATAATGCTAGTAGGTGTGTTAGTCAAAGAGACATATGCTAGTAGGGTGTTAGTCAAAAAGATATATGCAAGTAGGGTGTTAGTCAAAGAGACATATGCTAGTAGGGTGTTAGTCAAAAAGATATATGCAAGTAGGGTGTTAGTCAAAGAGACATATGCTAGTAGGGTGTTAGTCAAAGAGACATATGCTAGTAGGGTGTTAGTCAAAGGGACATATGCTAGTAGGGTGTTAGTCAAAAAGATATATGCAAGTAGGGTGTTAGTCAAAGGGACATCTGCTAGTAGGGTGTTAGTCAAAGAGACATTTGCTAGGAGGGTGTTAGCCAAAGAGACATATGCTAGTAGGGTGTTAGTCAAAGGGACATCTGCTAGTAGGGTGATAGTCATACAGACATATGCTAGTAGGGTGTTAGCCAAAGAGACATATGCTAGCAGGATGTTAACCAAAAAAACATATGCTAAGTAGGGTGTTAACTAAGAGAGACATATGCTTAGTAAGGTGTTAGTCAAAGGGACATATGCTAGTAGGGTGTTAGCCAAAGAGACATTTGCTAGGAGGATGTTAGCCAAAGAGATATATGCTAGCAGGATGTTAACCAAAAAAGAATATGCTAGTAGGGTGTTAACTAAAGAGACATATGCTAGTAGGGTGTTAGCCAAAGGGACATATGCTAGTAGGGTGTTAGTCATACAGACATATGCTAGTAAGGTGTTAGGCAAAGAGAGATATGCTAGTAGGGTGTTAGGCAAAGAGACATATGCTAGTAGGGTGTTAGTCATAGAGACGTATGCTAGTAGGGTGTTAACTAAAGAGACATATGCTAGTAGGATGTTAGCCAAAGAAATATATGCTAGTAGGGTGTTAGCCAAAGAAATATATGCTAGTAGGGTGTTAGCCAAAGAAATATATGCTAGTAGGGTGTTAGCCAAAGAAATATATGCTAGTAGGGTGTTAGTCATAGAGACGTATGCTAGTAGGGTGTTAACTAAAGAGACATATGCTAGTAGGATGTTAGCCAAAGAAATATATGCTAGTAGGATGTTAGCCAAAGAGACATATGCTAGTAGGGTGTTAGCCAAAGAAATATATGCTAGTAGGGTGTTAGCCAAAGAAATATATGCTAGTAGGTGTTTAGTTAATGAGAAATATGCTAGTAGGGTGTTTGTTAAAGAGACATATGCTAGTAGGGTGTTAGCCAAAGAAATATATGCTAGTAGGGTGTTAGCCAAAGAAATATATGCTAGTAGGGTGTTAGTTAATGAGAAATATGCTAGCAGGATGTTAGCCAAAGAGACATATGCTAGTAGAATGTTAGTCAAAACGACATATGCTAGTAGGGTGTTAGTCAAAGTGACATATGCTAGTAGGGTGTTAGCCAAAAAGACATATGCTAGTAGGATGTTAGCAAAAAGACATATGCTAGTAGGGTGTTAGCCAAAAAGATTATATGCTAGTAGGGTGTTAGTCAAAGAGACATATGCTAGTAGGGTGTTAGCCAAAACGACATATGCTAGTAGGATGTTAGCCAAAGAGATATAGGCTAGTAGGGTGTTAGTTAATGAGAAATATGCTTGTAGGGTGTTAGTCAAAGAGACATATGCTAGTAGGGTGTTAGTCAAAACGACATATGCTAGTAGGATGTTAGCCAAAGAGATATAGGCTAGTAGGGTGTTAGTTAATGAGAAATATGCTTGTAGGGTGTTAGTCAAAGAGACATATGCTAGTAGGGTGTTAGTCAAACGACATATGCTAGTAGGGTGTTGGTTATTGAGAGATATGCTAGTAGAATGTTAACTAAAAAGACATATGCTAGTAGGATGTTAGTCAAAGAGACATATGCTAGTAGGATGTTAGTCATAGAGACATATGCTAGCAGGATGTTAACTAAAGAGACATATGCTAGTAGGATGTTAGTCAAAGAGACATATGCTAGTAGGGTGTTAGCCAAAGGGACATATGCTAGTAGGGTGTTAGTCAAAGGGACATTATGCTAGCAGGATGTTAGCCAAAAGATATATGCAAGTAGGGTGTTAGTCAAAGAGACATATGCTAGTAGGGTGTTAGTCAAAGAGACATATGCTAGTAGGGTGTTAGCCAAAGAGACATATGCAAGTAGTATGTTAGTCAAAGAGACATTTGCTAGGAGGATGTTAATCAAAGAGACATTTGCTAGTAGGATGTTAGCCAAAGAGACATATGCTAGTAGGGTGTTAGTCAAAGAGACATATGCTAGTAGGATGTTAGTCATAGAGACATATGCTAGCAGGATGTTAACTAAAGAGACAAATGCTAGTAGGATGTTAGTCAAAGAGACATATGCTAGTAGGGTGTTAGCCAAAGGGACATATGCTAGTAGGGTGTTAGTCAAAGGGACATATGCTAGTAGGGTGTTAGTCAAAAAGATATATGCAAGTAGGGTGTTAGTCAAAGAGACATATGCTAGTAGGGTGTTAGTCAAAGAGACATATGCTAGTAGAAAGGTCTAGTTGCTAGTAGGGTGTTGTCAAAGAGCATATGCTGTAGGGTGTAACTAGCTAAGAGACTCAGTATGGCTAAGTAGGGTTAGTTAATGAGACATATGGCTTGTAGGGTTTAGAGATAGAAATCTAGTAGGTTAGTATTCTAGTAGGTAGATTTAGCCAAGGAATATTGCCTGTAGGGTGTTGGTTTGACATGATAGTTTAGTAATGCTGGGATATTACAAGAATAGCTAGAGGTGTTAGTCAGTAGACTGAGATGAACATGATGCTAGCAGGGATGTTAGTAAGAGTATGCTAGTAGGATGTATCAAGAGACATATGCTAGTAGGGTGTTAGTCAAAGGACATTCTAGTAGGTGTTCAGTCAGAGACATATGCTAGTAGGTGTTAGTCATAGAGACATATGCAAGTAGGGTGTTAGTCAAAGGACATATGCTAGTAGGGTGTTAGTCAAAAAGATATATGCAAGTGGGTGTTAGTCAAAGGGACATATGCTAGTAGGTGTTAGTCAAAAAGTATATCAAGTAGGGTGATAGTCAGAGGACATCTGCTAAGTAGGGTGTTTAGTCAAAGAGACATTGCTAGGGGGTGTTAGCCAAAGAGACATATGCTGTAGGGTGTTAGTCAAGGGACATATCTAGTAGGGTGTTAGTCAAAAAGATATATGCAGTAGGGTGTTAGTCAAGGGACATCTGCTAGTAGAATGTTAGTCAAAAAGATATATGCAAGTAGGTGCGTTAGTCAAAGAGACATATGCTAGTAGGGTGTTAGTCAAAGAGACATATGCTAGTGGGTGTAGTCAAAAAGTATAATGCAAGTAGGTTGTTAGCCAAAAAGAATATATGCAAGTAGGGTGTTAGTCAAAAAGATATATGCAAGTAGGTGGGTTTAGCCAGTTGTATGATGATTACTGAGTGATGGTGTGTTTGTTGAGTGGGTATATGTATGATGATGATGATCACTGAGTGATGGTGTGTTTGTTGAGTGGGTATATGTATGATGATGATTACTGAGTGATGATGTGTTTGTTGAGAGATATATGTATGTATGATGATGATAACTGAGTGATGGTGTGTTTGTTGAGTGGGTATATGTATGATGATGATGATAACTGAGTGATGATGTGTTTGTTGAGAGGGTATATGTATGATGATTACTGAGTGATGATGTGTTTGTTGAGTGGGTATATGTATGATGATGATGATTACTGAGTGATGATGTGTTTGTTGAGTGGGTATATGTATGATGATGATGATTACTGAGTGATGGTGTGTTTGTTGAGTGGGTATATGTATGATGATGATGATAACTGAGTGATGATGTGTTTGTTCAGTGGGTATATGTATGATGATGATGATGATTACTGAGTGATGATGTGTTTGTTGAGTGGGTATATGTATGATGATGATGATGATTACTGAGTGATGGTGTGTTTGTTGAATGGGTATATGTATGATGATGATGATGAATGACTGCTGTGCTGAAGTCTGATGTAACTATTCAAAATAAAATACACAAAAAAAAAACCATGCCATGGTTTCCGACGCTGATGGTAAAGCAGTTCCCAGTTAAAAGTGCAAGTTCGGTTAGTGTCTATTAGGGTTTGGGTTAGGTTTAGCGTTCTAGGTAGTCCGCTAACCTGCCTATATTATCAGGCATTTTCATTATTTATTTTTTCTTATATATAATCTAAATTTTTAAAAAATGATAATATAGGCAGGTTTAGCGGACTAAGGATTAGGGTTCGTGTGATTAGGCCGGATTGTTGTTAAAGCTGACAATGCAAGTTTTAAAAAAAAGTATTTAAAGTTTACGATCGACCTTATCATATTTACCAAAAAGAATGAAAATGCATGGACATTCTGCAAAAGATCGATAACTGAATTGGGTTTTTTTCACTGCCTTATAGAATGTTAGCATTGCATCACTAATTATTATTATCATTATCATGTTACATGTACAAGTGTAACTTAATGTACAAATTTTGTAACCGTTGTCATTTTGTTTCTGAAGAACCTTTTGGTGAATATATAAAACTCTCCTGTTTTGAAAACGTTAATAGTTTTAAAAGCGAAACTGGGATATTTTAAATTCGAGTATCCAGGGTTATTATTAGTCAAACATGTGGACACCACTGTAAATATAACCAAAGGGGAAAACCCACGCAGGATATTTTGACCAATCAGAACGCAGCACGTCATTTTACTCTCTAAACAGGAAGTAACATTTTGTTTAGTGTGAACGTGACACGTACAGAGACGACCCAGTCACACGCCTATTTTATACGATTTATACTGATAATATGTAAATTTGTATATTCTTATCTGCTTAATGGTAGGTGGGAATACACCGGAAGGACAAGCAAAGGTTCTAATTTCAAAGGATCCAGAGAAAGCAGAGAGTATGAATTCTGCCAGCAACACAAAACTGGCCGTATGTGCCATTGGAACTTTTTTGTCTTATTTCGTGTATGGTATACTTCAGGAATCGATGTAAGTATCTAAACTTGAAACTCTGCAGTCGAAATGCATGCTATCGTGTACCCTGGCCTTATAGTTTAATGATAGTTCAATATGTGTACGTGTACCAGTATACAAACTATGCACAAGCACATCTTGTGCATGAAACTATGTACATCTTGTGCATGAACATACATCATAATGCACAGGCGTCTGCGTCTGGTTTGAAAAAATATAATAACCTACCCCTACTATATGAGCAGTAGTATAGTAGGGTTATGATATTGTTGGGTTTTTTTTTCCAAAACCAGAAGCAGACGCCTGTGCATAATATAACCTAACTAATTATTAAAATAAAAGATAATATCAGTTTATGAATTTACAATGGAACACATCATTACAAGTGCTACCATGTGACCATGCCACCCCTGAATTTCATTTATACAAGACCTCTCGCAAGCAAACAATTACAAAACACAAACAGACATCATCATAATTGACTTGGACAAAGCCTTGGACAAAGTCCCACACTCACAACTTCTTCACAAACTTATATACTACAAGATCACTAGAGAACACACACATGTGGATTAAAGACTTTTTACACATTCCACCCAGACAGTGGCCTTGAAGGGAAATACTCAGACAAAATTCCATTTACATCAAGAGTCCCCCAGGGAACCTGTCTGGGACTTATTCTGTTTCTTATCTACATAAATGACTTCCACAAATGCTAAAACAGAACACACTGTTACGTTTTTTTGGCTCATGTCTTTTCCACCCCGACAAATGCAACATTATCAGACAGCATCACACCTAAACAAAATAAAATACACCAAAACTACACCCTGCTAAACCATACTCTAGAATGCGCACAGTCCAGCAAACACAGTACTTAGGCATAACACTACATCACAACCTTTGCTGGGACAAAAACATAAACAACATCACATCAAACACAAACAAATCATTAGGCTTCCTTAAACGCAATTCAAAAGTAATTAACTCACCACACATAAAAGAATTTGTATTCAAGGCACTTGCACGACCCAAACTGGAATACTGATCTTCCATATTGGAACTCTAACCTGCCAAGCAGATCACACAACTCGAAGAAATACAGGCAGAGTATTACGATACATCCAAAATAGATACCACAACACAAGCTCAGTTACAATCATAATACATGAAATCAGTCTACCATCACTACACACACGGTGACTACAGTCAAGACTAACACATTTCTTCAAAATCATACACAAAAATGTCATAGTCAACACACCGTTGATTATCAAAATAGACTGTAGAAATAAACATGCACATTCACACACATAGCATTAGATATCTGCTACCAATGACACATACAAATATTCCTTTTTTCCACATACCATCACACAATGGAACCTCCTACAAGTAGCAGTAGTACAAAACACAACACTGGAAGACTTTAAGGCACAAATTCCATATACATTCCTTGAAGCTTTCACAACATACTAAACTCCACACCTCTTTTCTTAAAGCTGCACAAAAATTAACAAAAAAATCCTTAAATTTTCAGCATTGTACATAATATTCAACTTGCCCCTGTGATTACCCCACCCCCATATCGTAAGTCATCATTATTGATGGCTCGACCTTACGATAAGAAGAAGAATGATAAAATAATGGCTTTTATCGTTGAGTAACAGTAATACTGTAGTAAGAACCGTACATACTGATAGGTTGGTAATTAACTTATATAATAATTATCCATGTAAGATTCATATTTGTTATTAGGCATGCTATTATTTTACATGTGTGGTACAAACTGAAGGATCACTAAAGTTGTAATAAAGTCTGGACGGAGGAAAGAATATAATATGTAATTATTTTATTTCAATTTTAACATAAAGATTCATTGCTTTTTCAGCACTAAAGGGAAATATGGTGAGGGCGAGAAAAAGGAGAAGTTCACATACACAACAACTTTGGTGTTTATGCAGTGTATCATCAATGCATTAGCTGCTAAATTAGGTATGGCATGATCTGAAAATAAGTAACTCACTAAATGGTGTCCACTAGAAGTGACTTTCATAGATGTTTGAATCAATTCATACCATTAAATACTAATAACGGTACATTAAACATCTACTTATTTGTATCTACATGAATTTGACTTTAATATGACATAGATCAATTTGAAAATAAAGTTATCTAACTCTTTGCAGTTTTGATGTTCTGGACGAAGGAGAAGGACTCAACCCCAGCAAAGTTATATGGACTGTGTTCACTGTCATACCTCGGTGCCATGTTAGCCAGTAATCAGGCTCTACAGTTTATCAACTACCCCACACAGGTGAGAACTTGTACCCCACACAGGTGAGAACTTCTCTTACCTCACACAGGTGAGAACTTCTCTTACCCCACACAAGTGAGAACTTCTCATACCCCACAAAAGTGAGAACTTCTCTAACTCCACACAGGTGAGAACTTCTCTAACTCCACACAGGTGAAAACTTCCATTACCCACACAGGTGAGAACTTTTCTTATCCCACACAGGTGAGAACTTTGTCTTCGCTTACCCCACACAGGTGAGAACTTCTCTTATCCAACACAGGTGAGAATTTCTCTTACGTGGATCCACACAGGTTAGAACTTTGTCTTCTCTTACCCCACACAGGAGAGAACTTCTCTAGCTCCACACAGGTGAGAACTTCTCTTACCCCACACATGTGAGAACTTCTCTTACCGCACAAAAGTGTGAACTTCTCTTACCCCATACAGGTGAAAACTTTGTCTTCTTTTACCCCACACAAGTGAGAACTTCTCTAGCTCCACACAGGTGAGAACTTCTCTTACCCCACACATGTGAGAACTTCTCTTACTGCACAAAGGTATGAACTTCTCTTACCCCATACAGGTGAGACTTTTCTTACCCCATATAGGTGAGAACTTTTCTTAACCCACACAGGTAAGAAATTCTCTTTACCCACACAGGTGAGAACTTTTTCTTCTCTTACCCCACACAGGTGAGAACTTCTCTTTCCCCACACAGGTGAGAACTTCTCTTATCCCACACAGGTGAGAACTTCTCTTTCCCCACACAGGTGAGAACTTTGTCTTCTCTTACCCAACACAAGTGAGAACTTCTCTTACTCCACACAGGTGAGAACTTCCCTTACCCACACATGTGAGAACTTCTCTTACCCCACACAGGTGAGAACTTTTTCTTCTCTTACCCCACACAGGTGAGAACTACTCTTTCCCCACACAGGTGAGAACTTCTCTTACACCACACAGGTGAGAACTTAATTTACCCCACACAGGTGAGAAATTTGTCTTCTCTTACCCCACACAGGTGAGAACTTCTCTTACCCCACACAGGTGAGAACTTCTCTTTCCCCACACAGGTGAGAACTTTGTCTTGTCTTACCCAACACAGGTAAGAACTTCTCTAACTCCACACAGATGAGAACTTCTCTTACACCACACAGGGTAGAATTTCTCTCACCCCACACAAATGAGAACTTCTCTTACCCCACACAGGTGTGAACTTCTCTTACCCCATACAGGTGAGAACTTCTCTTACCCCACACAGGTGAGAACTTTGTCTTCTCTTACCCAACACAAGCGAGAACTTCTCTTACTCCACACAGGTGAAAACTTCCCTTACCCACACATGTGAGAACTTTTCTTACCCCACACAGGTGAGAACTTATCTTACCCCACACAGGTGAGATCTTCTCTTTCCCCACACAGGTGAGAACTTCTCTTATCCAACACAGGTGAGAACTGTGTCTTCTCTTATCCCTCACAGGTGAGAACTTATCTTACCCCACACAGGTGAAAGCTTCTCTTACCCCAGATAGGTGAGAACTTCTCTTACCCCACACAGGTGATAACTTCTCTTATCTCACACAGGTGAGAACTTCTCTTATCCCACACAGGTTAGAACTTTTCTTACCCCACACAGGTGATAACTTCTCTTATCTCACACAGGTGAGAACTTTTCTTACCCCACACAGGTGAGAACTTATCTTACCCCACACAGGTGAGAACTTCTCTTTCCCCACACAGGTGAGAACTTCTCTTATCCAACACAGGTGAGAACTGTGTCTTCTCTTATCCCTCACAGGTGAGAACTTTGTTTTCTCTTATCCCATACAGGCGAGAACTTCTCTTACCCCACACAGGCGAAAGCTTCTCTTACCACAGATAGGTGAGAACTTCTCTTACCCCACACAGGTGAGAACTTCTCTTACACCACACAGGTGAGAACTTCTCTTACCCCACACAGGTGAGAACTTTGTCTTCTCTTACCCCATACAGGTGAGAACTTCTCTTACCCCACACATGTGAGAACTTTGTCTTCTCTTACCCAACACAAGCGAGAACTTCTCTTACTCCACACAGGTGAGAACTTCCCTTACCCACACATGTGAGAACTTTTCTTACCCCACACAGGTGAGAACTTCTCTTTCCCCACACAGGTGAGAACTTCTCTTATCCAATACAGGTGAGAACTGTGTCTTCTCTTATCCCTCACAGGTGAGAACTTTGTATTCTCTTACCCCATACAGGTGAGAACTTCTCTTACCCCACACAGGTGAAAGCTTCTCTTACCCCAGATAGGTGAGAACTTCTCTTACCCCACACAGGTGATAACTTCTCTTATCTCACACAGGTGAGAACTTCTTTTATCCCACACAGGTTAGAACTTTGTCTTCTCTTACCCCACACAGGTGAGAACTTTTTTTTCTCTTTTCTCACAAAGGTGAGAACTTCGTCTTCTCTTACCCCCGACTGAGATATCTACAATTTTACCATTGTGAGATTTTTCTATATCACCTACGCTAGGGTAAAGACAAGCTACATGAGATCTTTGCATGTGATCACATAAGGTCTGAGAAAAAGAATCATTCAATGTCTTTTGGATGAGACAAGAGATTCCAACCCTCAAGATGAGATTCTTAAGCTGACAACTTATGCATCTTACCCCTTGGGTTGACAGTTGAGATTCTTTTGTGTCATCCCAAAGGGAGTGAAATAGAAAGATTTTATTAATAACCCACACATGTATGTACACTATCTATATCGTTTATAAACAACTGGTCAATAATCTCTTTATTACTCATCATGGAGAAAAACTGTGTCATTTAATCAAGCCAGATGAATATTTCTGTAAAATTATAATTCTCATTATAAGTGAAAATTGTGAATTTTTTTTATCCTCGGAATGTAACTCGCTATATATGATATAAAAAGTTTGAAGATTACAGTTTACATTAATTTCTTTATTTATTTGATCACTTGCAATCCTTTAACTAGGCATTTATATATTGTTTTAGATACATGATATTTAAAACACAGGTAACAAAGGAAACATATATTATGATAAAGTTGAATGCAATATAAACAGCGAGTGGTACATGTATGGTTGGTATGATATTGTTTCACATATTTCTTTCTGCTCTTCAATGCTGGCACACAAGTTACTGTGATACAGATAAGTCATTCAGTTGATGCTAAATAACTAATAATCACAAGTTTTCTATCCTTTCTGATTTTAGGTACTTGGGAAGTCTGCTAAGCCAATCCCGGTTATGATCCTCGGGATACTGTTCGCGAGGAAGCGCTACCCCGCGGCCAAGTTCCTATTTGTACTGATGATTGTTATAGGCGTAGCCATGTTTCTGTACAAAGACAAGGCACCTACAGCTAAGGACACAAAGTCACTATTTGGCTTCGGAGAAATATTACTGGTTTGTACATTATTGCTTTTTAGGTCATCTGACCCGAAGGGTCAGGATGACCTATAGTCATCATGCTTCGTCTGTCGTCGTGCGCCGTCCGCCGTCCGTAAACTTTTCACATTTTGAACTTCTTCTCAAGTTCTACCGGTGCGATTTGGCTGAAACTTGCATGAAATGATCCTGACATGGTCCTGACAAAGTGTTGTTATTTTTCGGGTCGATCCGAAATCCAAGATGGCCGCCACAGCCGCCATCTTGAAAACACATTTTGAACTTCTTCTCAAGTTCTACCGGTGCGATTTGGCTGAAACTTGCATGAAATGATCCTGACATGGTC
>SAYR01029898.1:135171-226158 GCA_004382745.1 Argopecten irradians irradians
ACCATACACTAAGATGTGGGTGTACTATAGTACTCTGTTATTAGGACCATACACTAAGATGTGGGTGTACTATAGTACTCTGTTATTAGAACCATACACTAAGATGTGGGTGTACTATAGTACTCTGTTATTAGGACCATACACTAAGATGTGGGTGTACTATAGTAATCTTTTATTAGGGCCATACACTAAGATGTGGGTGTGCTATAGTAATCAGGTTGTCTAGATCTGTTTGTCCGTCTTTAACAGCTTTTATACAATCATAGTTGTGATGAATTATGTTGTAGATATGAGGTATTCATGTACAAACTGTACTTAATAAATTAATAATTGAATTGTTTCAGACAGTATCAGTGTGTGATAATCAACATGCAGTGTCCAAGTTATACATGATAATAGCAATCCTTTCACTTTGAATCCTGAATAACATTTTGTATGTTTTGTAACCCCACAGCTGGTGTCTCTGACATTAGATGGCCTTACTGGTGCTACACAGGAGAGGATGAGGTCGGACCACAAGACTGGGGCCTACAGTATGATGCTGAACGTCAATCTCTGGTCATTAGTATGGTCCAGTATAGGTAGGTATAGGCGAGGGAAACTGTGGTCCAGTATAGGTAGGTACAGGCTAGGGACACTGTGGTCCAGTATAGGTAAGGTACAGGCTAGGGACACTGTGGTCCAGTATAGGTAGGTACAGGCTAGGCACACTGTGGTCCAGTATAGGCCAGTACAGACTAGGTAGGGACACTGTGGTCCAGTATAGGTAGGTACAGGCTAGGGACACTGTGGTCCAGTATAGGCCAGTACAGACTAGGTAGGGACACTTTGGTCCAGTATAGGCCAGTACATACTAGGTAGGGACACTGTGGTCGAGTATAGGTAGGTACAGGCTAGGGACACTATGGTCCAGTATAGGCCAGTACAGACTAGGTAGGGACACTTTGGTCAAGTTTAGGCCAGTACAGACTAGGTAGGGACACTGTGGTCCAGTATAGGCCAGTACAGACTAGGTAGGGACACTGTGGTCCAGTATAGGCCAGTAAAGACTAGGTAGGGAAACTGTGGTCCAGTATAGGTAGGTACAGGCTAGGGACACTGTAGTCCAGTATAGGCCAGTACAGACTAGGAAGGGGCACTTTGGTCCAGTATAGGCCAGTATAGACTAGGTAGGGACACTGTGGTCCAGTATAGGGCAGTACAGACTAGGTAGAAATACTGTTGTCCAGTATAGGTAGGTACAGGCTAGGGACACTGTGGTCGAGTATAGGTAGGTACAGGCTAGGGACACTGTGGTCCAGTAAAGGCCAGTACAGACTAGGTAGTGACACTGTGGTCCAGTATAGGCCAGTACAGACTAGGTAGGGACACCGTTGTACAGTATAGGTAAGGTACAGACTAGGTAGGGACACTGTGGTCCAGAATAGGCCAGTACAGACTAGGTAGGGACATTGTGGTCCATTATAGGTAAGTACAGACTAGGTAGGGACACTGTGGTCCAGTATAGGCCAGTACAGACTAGGTAGGGACACTGTGGTTCAGTATAGGTAAGGTACAGGCTAGTGACACTGTGGTCCAGTATAGGCAGTACAGACTAGGTAAGGACACTGTGGTCCAGTATAGGCCAGTACAGACTAGGTAGGGACACTGTGGTCCAGTATAGGCCAGTACAGACTAGGTAGGGACACTGTGGTCAAGTATAGGCCAGTACAGACTAGGTAGGGACACTGTGGTCCAGTATAGGCCAGTACAGACTAGGTAGGGACACTGTGGTCAAGTATAGGCCAGTACCACACATATACAGGCTAGATAGGGTCACTGGTACAGTATACAGAATTACAGATACTTTGGTCCAGAGGAGGTAACCGATAGTTAAATGATAAAACACTTAGTACATTGAAGCATAGGTAATGATTGATGAGCAGCCGTTCATGCCTACCTCCTTAATTTGATTCAGCTGTGAATTGGTGTATCATTGGGCACTGCTAATAGATCAGATGTGTGTAAAGTTATCAATTACAGATTTGTCACTGACCTAATATTCGAATGTAAGTGGGGTTGTGTGCAAAAACTGTAAATATTGGTTTGTTTTGATACTTTGATGTGATAATGCATCATTTAGCAATATACAACTTCAAAACTTAAAATCAATTTTATATAAATAATCAAGGGTTTCAATATCAGGTGGTACCCAATACTTTTTGCCAGTTTAACCTGGCTGTGGTTCTGCCTGATTTGGGCTAAATTACATTAGATAGCATACAGATGGTATAGAAAAGTACCCCCTGAAATTGCAATTGTATGGCCTCTCCTGAAAGGTAATAAAACCCCTGGCTAATAAATAAGTACCCATTGCTATATGATTTTAACATGCTTTTTTTTTACTGTTTTAGGTTTATTAGTTTCTGGAGAGATTGTGACGTTTTTAGCTTTTGCCCAAAGTTACCCATCAGTATTACTGAATATGCTTTATTTTGGGATAGCCAGTGCAATAGGACAGGTAAGTAAATATTGTTAGTAAATGTTTAAAATTCACCCGATTCTTGTACCCTCATAGCCAGGTTTCTGGATTATACATTAAGATAGAAAATGACATATGATTAAGCCAGATTACGCAGGGATCAAGATTTAGTATAGCGGATAGGAGACAAATTCTGTACTAGATGATAAAAACACCAAATGGTATTAGATATTGGTGGGTTTTGACAAGATATAAGTTTTATATAGGTTTTAGCTCACCTGGCCCAAAGGGCTGGTGAGCATTTGCCATGGTGCGGCGTCCGTCATCCGTCCGTCGTCCGTCTGTCAACATTTCCTTTAAATCGCTACTTGTCATAAAGTACTGCATGCATTTTAACAAAATTTGGTCAGAAACTTCCTTAGGGGAAGAGGATCAGATTTTGCATAAATGGTGACCCTGACCCCCCTGGGGCAGGAGGTGCAGGGCCCAATAGGGGTAATAGAGGTAAATCCTATAAATCACTACTTCTCCTAGAGTGATGAATGGATTGCAACCAAATTTGACCAGAAACTTTCTTAGGGGAAGGGGATCAGATTTTGCATAAATGGTGACCCTGACCCCCCTTGGGCAGGAGGGGCATGGCCCAATAGGGGTAATAGAGGTAAATCCTATAAATCACTACTTGTCCTAGAGTTCTGCATGGATTGTAACCAAATTTGGCCAGAAACATCCTTGGGGGAAGGGGAACAGAACTTGTATAAATTTTGGCTCTGACCCCCCGGGGGCAGGAGGGGCGGGGCCCAATAGGGGTAATAGAGGTAAATCGTATAAATCACTACTTGTCCTAGAGTTCTGCATGGATTGTAACCAAATTTGGCCAGAAACATCCTTGGGGGAAGGCGAACAGAACTTGTATAAAATTTGGTTCTGACCCCCTGGGGGTACGAGGGGCGGGGCCCTATAGGGGAAATAGAGGTAAATCCTATAAATCGCTACCTGTCCTAGAGTTCTGCATTGATTGTAACCAAATTTGGCCACAAACATCCTTTGGGGAAGGGAAACAAAACTTGTATAAATTTTGGCTCTGACCTCCCTGGGGGCAGGAGGGGCGGGGCCCAATAGGGGAAATAGAGGTAAATCCTGAAAATCGATACTTGTCCTAGAGTTCTGCATGGATTGTAACCAAATTTGGACAGAAACATCCTTCGGGTTAACAAAATAAATTTTGGCTTTGACCCCCTGGAGCAGAAAGAGTGGGGCTCAATAGGGGAATTAGAGGTAAATATTCAAATTCCTTCAGAAAAGAAACAATGAACTTGTATTCAGAACATTACTTGGAATTACAAACCAGGTGAGCGATACAGGCCCTCTGGGCCTCTTGTTATGCTCACAACATAACGACGTCACAATGCATACCTGCCCACAAGGGTGATAACTCTGTAATATGCAAAAATGGAATAGTTGAAGTTCTTTTCAATTAAAAAGCTGTTAATTACCATTTATTCAAAGATAAAATTTCTCATGTGATACTGCATTTATTTATTTACCTTTTCAGATGTTTATATTTACTACTGTGACTTGCTTTGGCCCACTGACATGCTCCATTATCACAACAACAAGAAAATTTTTCACTATCTTCGCTTCGGTGATTATATTCCAAAACCCGATGAATTCACGGCAGTGGATCGGAACAGTGTTTGTGTTTACTGGGCTAGGATTGGACAGTGCATACGGCAAGGAGAAGAAGAAGAAATAATGACAATGTAGATTAGGTTTTTGTTGTGAACATGTGAAATGGAAGATGAGTGTTTTGAAATGTCAACTGATAGATGTTTGTGCTGCTGAGAGAGAATGCTTTAGCATGAGTGTGTATCTTTGTATGTATTAAATTGTTTGTATATGTACATATTGTTTGTGAATGTTCAGATTGTATTTTAAGTTATTGTATAGCTGGTGATTTTTTGCGAGGATAACTTTTTCAGGATTTTCAGGATATTGACATGATCACGAAATTCTGATCCATGAAAAAATAAAAGAATGAGTACATTGTATACCAACTTTTTAACTAGCTGCTACAATGTAGCTCTGGACGACGGGCGGAAGATTTCTGATTGGGAATGAAGTGAAGGCATGTTATGATTTTTTGTTTTAACTTTTACTCAGACTGTGAAATTTTCAATTTGTTTAAAATCAATTTTCTCTATTTCATTGAAATTCGTGAAAATGTCTTTCCTGAAAATGCATGGGTATACTATATTTATAAGTTACATAGGTCTAGCCGAAAATAACTGCTGAGAAAGGAAGTCTGATTTTGATGTCATACTTTTATTGAGATATAAGGAGTTGACAGATTAATATTTTGTATTGTTAGAAATAAATGGTTTGCTTAATTTCATATTATTTCCAACAATTATACGGCCAGTAGGGATGTTTTTACTGGTGTTCTTAAAGGATCTGACCAAAATAAAGGTTGTGTATATGTAACACTATTCTATTATGATTGCTTGCATGTAGCATTGAATACAAGCAATCACATACAAACAGCTATAATAAACAATTGTTTTTTATTTATGGGCCCATAGCTATGTGATGTGTTTGAATCTCAATACTTTTTAAAATTAAAAGCTCCCTTTGTATGGCCATGCAGTTAAAAAACAATTCCCAAAAATCTGACTGATATTGTCTTTATAAAGGATAGTACAAGTAAAGTAGGAGAGGGATCGGTGTTTCGTGCTGTGTACATACATATGTGTAAAAGTACTATTCTGTCTCTCACACACCTAAGATTCAATAAAACAATTCTCCAATAAACATTTATCTTCTACAATGTTTTCTCCCTTACACTGAAGGTGTGTATGTGACATGGTCTACAGAAACAATGGAAGGACAATCATATTGTCTTTAACGGGTATATCACATTAGAAATGTGAAATATTCATCCTGAAAGTTCTCAAAACTATTAACTAACAATCAAAACAATTGTTGTTACATTTCATTTCAACAAATAAGGGTGAATAAAAAATGACATCTGTATCCCCATAAATAGTAGAGATGACAGAGATACATCAATAATCTTAGAGAAATGTATTAAACATTGTTCTTCTAACTTTTCAATTTAAATAATATATGTGTTTATGTAGAACTTTGATTTATGTATGGTTTACTGGTCCAAACGTCTAAGTGCTAATATTATTTCATTTTTCAGATTTTCAGTTTTGAAGACTCTACAAAATTATCAAACTTGTTTTCAACTTAAAAGAAAACATAGTTTCAGTTAAAAAAAAAAAACTGAATCTTATTTCTGCTTCTGTTTCTGATACAAATTTTAATAGCATTGTATATTTGTGAAAAACAGTAGAGATGTTAAATGTTTTTATTAACATATTCTCAATATTGTTTTGCTGTATTTAAGTTTATGTTGGTGTTGTAGAATATTTCAATGTTGCTGCTGGCACAGGAAGTGGAGTAGATTATGTAAATAGTGATATATAGTTTTACAGGTGGGAGATGTAAATACCATGTAACTAGTTATCTCCCTTTAATTCCAGTTAGAAATTTGTTTTCTGAGTACACTTACTAGATACTTAAGGATTATTTTGATATGATACACAAATGTGTTCAAATGTGTTTTCAGCTAATTAATCACAGCCAAATTATTAATCAGGGAGGTAATTAAAGCTAACAGACAAAAACTCACTTTACTCTCATTGATGATTGTCATTTCCATTCCACTGCTAACCATACATCATAAATGATATGGTTCCTATAAACAACTGTATAACACTCTACATCTTCATTAAGGTTTGCCTTCACTTTAATTTGGGACCACCATTAAACGTTTTGTCTTACTTATTGGCAATAATTGGCCTGTGACTAGGTATCATTTGTTGCTATCAATGCTGTAAACCAGTTTCATGAACTTTTTTTTAACTTATAGTATTTTTCCCCATTGGAAAGTATTAAAGACCTTAGAAATTCCAGAACAAATGTAATGTTTTCCTATTTGGAATTTGAAGCAAATTAAGTTTCATAATGTATATGAAACTGGTTCCAGATCAATCAGAACATTACTAAGAGAAACAAAGGGAAGTAACTCAGAATGTTAGAATGTAATCAACGATTTGTGTCCTCTTACTAAGCGAAACAAAGGGAAGTAACTCAGAATGTTAGAATGTAATCAACGATTTGTGTCCTCTTACTTAGAGACACAAAGGGAAGTAACTCAGAATATCAGAATGTAATTAACGATTTGTGTCCTCTTACTTAGAGAAACAAAGGGAAGTAACTCAGAATATCAGAATGTAATTAACGATTTGTGTCCTCTTACTTAGAGAAACAAAGGGAAGTAACTCAGAATATCAGAATGTAATTAACGATTTGTGTCCTCTTACTTAGAGAAACAAAGGGAAGTAACTCAGAATATCAGAATGTAATTAACGATTTGTGTCCTCTTACTTAGAGAAACAAAGGGAAGTAACTCAGAATATCAGAATGTAATTAACGATTTGTGTCCTCTTACTTAGAGAAACAAAGGGAAGTAACTCAGAATATCAGAATGTAATTAACGATTTGTGTCCTCTTACTTAGAGAAACAAAGGGAAGTAACTCAGAATATCAGAATGTAATTAACGATTTGTGTCCTCTTACTTAGAGAAACAAAGGGAAGTAACTCAGAATATCAGAATGTAATTAACGATTTGTGTCCTCTTACTTAGAGAAACAAAGGGAAGTAACTCAGAATATCAGAATGTAATTAACGATTTGTGTCCTCTTACTTAGAGAAACAAAGGGAAGTAACTCAGAATATCAGAATGTAAATAACGATTTGTGTCCTTTTACTTAGAGAAACAAAGGGAAGTAACTCAGAATATCAGAATGTAAATAACGATTTGTGTCCTCTTACTAAGAGAAATAAAGGGAAGTAACTCAGAATATCAGAATGTAAATAACGATTTGTGTCCTCTTACTTAGAGAAACAAAGGGAAGTAACTCAGAATATCAGAATGTAAATAACGATTTGTGTCCTCTTACTAAGAGAAATAAAGGGAAGTAACTCTGATATATCCGAATGATATTGATGGTTTGTGTCCCCTTACTTAGAGAAATAAATTGAAGTAACTCTGATATATCCGAATGTAATTGATGGTTTGTGTCCCCTTACTTAGAGAAATAAAGGGAAGTAACTCTGATATATCCGAATGATATTGATGGTTTGTGTCCCCTTACTTAGAGAAATAAAGGGAAGTAACTCTGATATATCCGAATGTAATTCATGGTATGTGTTCTCTTTATGTACTGACACTCAGTGGAGGGATATCACCTCAGAAAGATATGTTAAACAGTGTAGTAGGAAAGCTTATTATAACTTTTCAATGTGTCTCTCCTTTACTGGAGTGGATTAAATCGTAAATATAGATGGTTAAAGTATTTTATTATTAGATCATTATACCAGCATTTATGCAGCGATTTTATTTCAAAAATTCATCTATTTTTCTCAATTTTACGTGTGATGTGACAACTTAATCAGTTAAAGATCTGTCAAAAAGAATTATGCAGTCAAATATATCTACAAACAACATAGTTATTTTGTTGGGTATTGATACACTATACACTGTGTCTGTCACGCAACTTTTGAACTTTATTTTTTATCTTGAAAACTAAATTCACTTGAAGAATTTTGTTTATCTTTTAAAAACTTAGCATTAGGCGTAAATGTTCAAACTCTCTTTTCTTTGTATACTCTGATAACTAGTTTGTGTCTGAGGATAATGATCCAGTCCAACTGTACTGAATAATGAAGTGACAAGATGTTGGGATGTATAAGTTTCTGTTGTGAAGAAGGACAGGACATGACATAGTGTACCTTTAGTACGCTGCATTACTTGTTTATTGGTTACGCTGTAGATAATGTTTACAAGTGGTGAAATAAAGAAACAGTTACAAGAATTTGGAGGTTATTGTTGTACATCTAATATATTAGTTACTGTTTCATACAGAAAGCGGTCAATTATAAGTAATACCCAGACAAGGTATCCATGTTGTCTTCTGTATTTTTACGACGTGAATTTCGCTCACAAAATAATGACGTTATAGTGGATACCTATCATAGCTATGTAATATGTAATGATTACTGTTACTCTGTCTTATCCAAAGGGACCTTACAGAATTTCGTACTAACAGAATACATGTACATATAAGTATAATACTGTTGGTTAGAAATCTCTGGTCTTATCAGGACCTGTCCCAACTTTGCTAGCCAAGGGTATTTAGTCCGATTCTCTTCCTTCTACGGACTAAATACCCTTGGCTAGCGAAGTTGGACCTGTCCGTGTACCAGCGAAACCAAGTTCTAAACCAAGTATGGATCAGAGATTTAGATTATGGATATCTCTGATATCTTGCCACGATAATCATAAACAATTTATATTTTCGACTTTTTATCCAGACCCACTAAAGCAAATTCAATGAAATTTTGCAGAAACATTCAATGGCCAAAGGTAAATTAAAACTGTAAATTATATGGTGACTTGGGTCCTGAGGAGTGGGGTCAAAAGGGGTCAAATAGGCTAAAACTTCAAATATCTTCTGAAATTCTTCTGAATCAAATACTCTTCATAGATGGAAAGGTCTTAAGGTCTTTCGCAAAACAATGTGAATTATATGACCCTGGGGTCTCATGTTTACCCCTGGGGAGGGGATCACGTTTACTATAGTTTATATAAGGAAAATTCATTTTTGAGCCTTATTTGGTCAATTGTAATAGGAAATGAATAAAATGTTATCAGAATTATCAGTATGAGATGGCAAGGACGTATAAATCCTTGTAAATAGCCATAGAATCATATTAACAAAATTTCCATGACTGACCCCTGGGGCATAAGGGGTGGATACAAAAGGGGTATATTTTGATTCATAAATGTTTTTACAGAATTGAACCGACTTTGCAATGCCCTTTCTGTATTAGTACGCAGGCGACTGTCATGGCCTCTTGGGCCTCTTGTTAATGTGCAGAATCATGGCAAAACCGAACACTATTTGAGTTTGTTCATCACAGACAGTTTTACTTGCATTGGTGTCAGCTTATTTCTGCTACACACAGGAGCACTCGAATAGCATGCCATTTTTAGTACATTCTGGCAGCATTACTTTCATATTGTCAGGCATTTATTGTCACATCAGTTCCATCTCTGATAGGGCACAATGTGTATGTCAGTACAGGGTGCAGTCACATCTCTGACACGAATTGGCGGTGAAAGCCTGCTATTGAAGCGTATCCCATACAAAACCAGTAGTACTCCCAGTGACTGCTGAGTGAACATGGTCACTTCCGTCGATATCAGAGGGTCTGTAACTTTTAGGAAAAGAAAATCTTAGGCATATTTCACCAAGTTTGGGACTGGAATATTTTCCAACAAACCAATTTGGTAGCAGAAAGGGTTTCTTGCAATCTATCAGAACAAACTTACACTGGGTGTGGGAGAAGGAGTTTCCTTTTATCTACTTCAGTCAGGGTGATGGAATCAACAAGAACAAACGAAGGTTGTTTAATTGATTCCAAAGCAGCCGTACTCAAAAATGATACAGGATTAAAAATGGCTGCCTTGTTATATTTTAAAAGTCGTCTGTTTCCATGTAATGCATTTCGACAAGAAACAAGGTTTTGTTCTCTGTCAGTCGAGCATGGTCATGAAGACGTCCCTCATTATATAGACAACGTTCCATATAGGTGTGTGACCTGAAATGGTTCAGTTTTGTGACATTAGTATATATAGTGACGAGTTTTGATGTGAGATAGTGACAACATTCCATTATCGGCTCATTTCGGTGTTTATCTTTTGAAATTTGAAAATCATCGGAAAAATAAAGGCAGAATTGTGCACAACTTATATCAGTAAAAATACTTTAGATCGGTCGTCCTGCCATATTGACGATCCATTCGTCAGATCCATATATGTACCTAGGGTTTTTTGCCTATTCTCTTCAATGACTGATCTAATTTCCATTAGAACGGGGTTTTTAGCTCACCTGGCCCGAAGGGCCGGTGAGCTTATGTCATGGCGCGGCGTCCGTCATCCGTCCGTCCGTCCGTCAACATTTTCTTTAATTCGCTACTTGTCCTAGAGTTTTGCATGGATTGAAACCAAATTTGGCCAGAAACATCCTTGTGGGAAGGGGAACAGAGATTGTATAAATTTTGGCCCTGACCCCCTGGGGGCAGGAGGGGCGGGGCCCAATAGGGAAATAGAGGTAAATCCTATAAATTGCTACTAGTCTTAGAGTTCAGCATGGATTCTAACCAAATTTGGCCAGAAACATCCTTGTGGGAAGGGGAACAGAGTTTGTATAAGTTTTGGCTATGACCCCCTGGGGCAGGAGGGGCGGGGCCCAATAGGGAAATAGAGGTAAATCCTATAAATCGCTACTAGTCCTACAGTTCTGCATGGATTGAAATCAAATTTGGCCAGAAACTCGCGACCCAGAGGTGTCGGTACATCTTAACCACTCGGCCACCGCGGCCCCAAATGATTCTACACTGTTAACATAGATTATGGAGCGAATCTTGCATTTATTTGGTGTTGTAACCTCATCTTAGACCATCAATATGTATTCCCGTCTCTTATTGTTGTTTTCAAGAAACTAAAAATTTTGATTTTGGTTTCGGAAAGGTAGTGGGCCTTTAACAACAAGGGATCTGTAATTATCTAAACAATTTTGCTTTGACATCACGCTCAAGGATCCAACAATTTTAGACTAAGATATTGACTGAGCCAAAAAATATTGCTTACTGTAACATAACTGTTGTAACATGATTTTGATTGGTTAAGTATAAGACTGCCTTCGAATTCTGAATTTATAAGATCTAGCCAATACAATTTTAATCCTTCCCAAATCTACTATCTTTTCGATCAAATATTTCAAAACGTTCTTTCTATTACCAGTGCCCATAGTGGAATATTCCGTCATCTTCTAACACTGTAAAATTATATAGTGTTATATATAAAGATCCAAATTGAATTTAAAAAAAAAAATATGGGGGTAACACTCCGATTCATTAAACAGGGATCTGAGAATATTGGTTACAGTTTATTATGGACACACAGAGTGCTCATAGACCATTTTTAGACGTTTACGGGTCTAGATAAAAAAAAATGAGTAAAAATCACTCTTTTTTCATCTAGACACCTCAAACATGGTCAATGGGCACTGGGTACACTGGTGGATCCATAATTATATTAAATGTAATTAATTCTCAGATCCGTGCGATTCATTTGGATATGTGATAGTTCAAAGAGCGATAACTCGTGTTCTCGAAATGAGGGTATTGATCCCCAGATCTTGATAATTGGAAACATTATAATTCAATTCTACGCTGTCATTTGATGGAAAACCATCATTGTATTTTTCAAACTTCATTTTTGTCACTTTTTGAAGAATTGTATTTCTTTATGATGCAAACTGTTATACAGAAAGCCTTATAATGAATCTACTGTAGAACCTATAGTATTTTAATGTCTAATAAAAATCCCGACATAGATGGATTCTGTGTTGAATTTAAATGAAGTTAGTGTCATACAGCCTATAGATGTGGACTACCTACATAAAAGTGGACCCAAGCACTTGAATTTACTACATGACCCCGGCTGTTAATAGGACGTTAATTAATCAAACAAATAAGGCTAGACTAGTTAGACAGTTATTTAAAAGTTATATCATTGCCGTATTTTTCATAGTCACGAATCAAGAAGAGCTTTTAATATGTTATTCAACTCCAAAAGTTACCAACATTTTGAGAATTACCATACTTTCAATGTATAGGTTTTAATTTTACAAGTACAAAAGAGAGCTGAAAATGATTTTTGGCAGGCAGTACTGCCAAAAATCATTATATTAACATCTTTAGTGTAATGAAATGAGTTCATACGGTCAGACCATGAAGCCATATTATTGTCCCCAATTTCATTGCACATTTTTACAGTATTATTAATAATTGTAAAGTGATTTCTAAAGGTTTGTTTCCATCTAAACGTGTATAAGGCATAAAAAACATGAATTTCACAGCGCATAACCTATGTGTTCCAACTAACGTTTATAAGGCATTATATATGTTTGTCTGTCCATTTGAATGATTTTCACAGCTTTATTCATTAAAACTTATGGTTTTAAATAGATAATTGAAGAAAAAATAACATGTCCAAATTTTCGGCCAGTTACGGCTCATATAACTTTAACAGTCAATAAATAACAAACCATTTTCAAATGGTAAAATCTCCACAAAACACTTGATCGAACTGAAGAAAAACGCTTCTGTTTTTAAACAAGCAAAATTGAATGACACTTTTGGTACTGTACATATATCTATCAGTGTTGGTTTGAATAAAAAAAACTTACACTTGTGATACACTTGTATAACATTGGATTACTTCCCTTTGATCTACCTACTCAAAATGCAAGAATGTATTTATACATGTTACTTAAAGTATTGCAGTGCTTCATAATAACAATTTTGTGATAAATAAAATATTTTCAAATCTTCAAAATATATATTAACATCTTATCTGTTTCAAATTTGCTATAAAATATGTCTGATAATGATTTAGAATAACACCATCTATGGAAGTTTCCTTAGACACTTTCTTACATCCTAATAATTGTCATATATAAAGCGTAATCGGGCTTTGTAGTGATACTCTGGTTTCTCTTCAAACCACGCATAAATCTTTCGCCTTTTACTAAAGATTTCCGTGGAGAGGAACATTCAATGAGTCTATAGACTATTTTTTAAACCCTGCAATAAGTAGGGTAACAAAACCAAAAATATCAGATTAGAGGTAACGGAATACTGTTACAAAATGTACTTTGGTCCATTAATGTACATAAAATTCATATCTTGATGAAAGTATCAAACCGTCTCTAAATTACTAGTATTAATGACATTTTCACATTCATTTGTATATCTATAATATATCAACCTGATTAGAATGGTAGCGTGTTCATCTCCTATTCCTCTTTAGGTCAATGGTGATATTGCCGACTTTTCCTGACACATCGGTACCTTTCCCAGCTCTCCAACCCCTCCCAGACATACGCTCTGAATTAAGTCATAATTTCTATAAAGATTTGTCTGTCTACAACTGTTAAGTACAGTTGTTATAGTTGTGGACGAAGATATATATATTCAATAGTATACACCCAAGTTGTTAGAAATAATTTTAATGTAGCCCCCTTTAGATCTGTACTCATACCATGTCCTAAATGATGACGTAGATTTTTTTGAGTTTACATCCAGATTATTTTTTGTTGACGCTCAAATAATTGATGATTCTCTAAAATGAACTTTTATTTAAAAAATAAATTATACACTTCAGACAATGTCTTACAAAATATTATTAATTAAATCCAGAGATTTAAATATAATTATTATTAAATAACTATTTAAATCTCTGTTAAAACCAATAAAAATCAATACAAAAGAATTTGAAATATACTTAAAACGTTAAGTCCAGTCAAAATAGTCTAAAAATATGCTTAAATGGGACAGAATTGCAACATTAATAACCATTTGGATGTTACTTGGATTTCTACCAAAATCTATACCTTTTGTATTTAGGATCAAGAAAATAAAATTTATTGACTATTTCACCAATTTTGGAGTCAAATACAAAACTGTTAAAAATTTTGAATGAGAAATGGAGAACAATGTTTCATAACTAGTACATGTAAAGCTGAGATTCACACAAACATGCATGTTGTAATAAAAACCTCATTGACCAAAACTTATTAATTAATAAATTATAATCACCATACTATTTCGTAACAATAAAAAATACATTGTCAATAGATACAACAACAAAATATTATGCTCTATTTTGTTTTCGAAATGATGGATTTGGCTGTCCTGCAAAAACTGCACGAGATAGAGTTGCCACGGCTTGAATTGTGACACATGACAGTATTAATCCTTTCTATTCCATGTTTTAGCTGGGCATTGCAATTAAATAAATGAATATCAAAAGGGTGTTAACTTTGTCATTTGTGTCCTAATATTCGAATTTAGAAATTGTTTAATTAATATTGATGATTTAAAAACAACAATGGACCCCAAATATCCCATTTACATGCTTAGTCAATCCCGTTGTATAAAAGCAAACACTTTCATATCAAAAATGTTAAATGATTTTGACATACATGTATCTTAATGAATTTAACCCCTTAGCACTGATACTATTGAATTTTTAACTGTCACCAAAAATGTTAAATGATTTTGACATACATGTATCTAAATGAATTTAACCCCTTAGCACTGATACTATTGAATTTTTAACTGTCACCAAAAATGTTATAAAACTTGATTTTTTCTCTCTTTCTTAGAGATAGAAAAGGATCAAAACTGTTTTATAACTTTTTAACTAAGTCAGATATAATACCATCTGGTCCTAGAAACTGGAATACAATTTTTGACAATATAGATTATGAAACTTGGGTGTAAAATATATAAAATACCATTTAATGTTAAAACAAATACCAAACTATAGTGGTTCCAATATGATTAATCCGTTATATTTTGGCAACAAATTCATTTTTGTTTAAAATCAGAGTAGTTATCTCACCTCTTTGTGTACTCTGTAATACAGACCCTGAGACTATTAAGCACATATTATGGGAGTGTGAGGAAATGCAAGGATTACTTGAAAGTTTTGACACATTATTACAAGCTCTCCAATTCCCTTTTCTGTTAAAAATATCCTTTCTTTCTGGACTCCCGCATGAAAATTATCTCCATAGATATAGAGTGAATAATGAAATGATTACAATTATAAAGCAATACATTTACAGAATGAGATGTTAACATATTTCATTGAGCATCAATGCCTTTATCAGCACAATTAAAGACCATTAAACAATTCAAAAATATAATTCTGATACTTAGGGTAAAAAAGTAAAACTTAATTTGAAATGAAAATGGGAAAAACTAGTCAAGTTATAATTGCACTTTGTCACACATTTACTTTAATTAGCCTTTTAAATCCATAATTATGTTTACCTATCCTCCGCACCTCCAGTCCCTCCTGACTATGTAACTCTTTTTCTTTTTCTACTTATCCTGACTTTGATTCCTCTCCTTATATCCAGTGCAATATAAATGATTTTTCTCATCTTCAGACTCCAAATTTATGTTATTTCCTCCTTATGTACTATGCTATACTATGGAAAGCCATAGCTGCCTTATATTATAAATGTCCATTATATGATACGATTTCATCATTATATGATACGATATTGTCATTATATGATATGACTTATCATTATATGATACGAATTGATCATTATATGATGCGATATTGGTATTATATGATACAAGTTGTAATTATATGATGGGACATTGACATTATATGATAGGATACCGTCATTATATGATACGACATTGCCATTATGATGAAATCGTATCATATATGATAAGTCACATCATATAATGACAATATCGTACCATATAATGATGATTTTGTAACAAATAATGATGAAATTGTATCATATAGTGGACATTTATAATATAAGGCATAATATGAACAGAATTTAGTTGTTAATGTATGTGTGTGGATGTATGTGTTAGCTATAGGTTATTTGTAATTAATGTAATTATATGGAGAATGAATATATCTGAATGCATCAGGTTAATGCATGTGTTAAACATAGGTTTTTTTTACTGTGTGTGTGTATGTCTTTGAGATTCCTATTGAGTGTATTTGTATATTGTATTGAATGGAAATCCTGAATAAAAAATAATCATAAAAAAAGTAATTTAAAACGAAAATTTCATAAAGGAAAAGGCAAATCTAGTTTCTAAAAGAAACGAATAAAAATGTCTGTATGTTAGGTAAAATAATAGACCTAATTTTTCAATCTTTCAATTACTTTTTAATGCCTTTGATATTGTATTATGATGTTATGTAGTGGTTCCCAGTGATTTAGATTGTTTTATCATTCACAAACTTATTGAAGGTAGTCTATAAAATATTATCTTAAAATTTGATATTTTAACCTCCCCCAAAAAGTGCTCTATTAGGCAATAATGCTTGTTTTGTTAACCCAAATAAGGCAGAAAAAATCCCCATTGGTAGCCAGTTATGATAGACAATTTCCTGTTAAGATATAGGTATCAAACTTTCAAATACAACAGAAATAAATTCTGTTGACAACCCTACTTTGACTGGACTAGTTAGAACATTGGTGTAGGCCGCAATATAAAGTCAAGCTTTAATCTCGATGGAAAAGCCGTTTGGTAGAGAAGCGGACTGCGGAAATCACTAGGTTAAAATCACTTCAAAAATACTTCCACAACCCTGTCTATAGGGAGGGCTCCAGTATTCAGTATTCTTTTATTTCCTTGTTTTTTTTTTTTTTTTTTTTTTTTTTTGGTTTTTTGTTTTGTTTTTTTTTTACAACATCAGAGAGTTGACATAAACATATACAATATAACAATGCAGACAGTGCTGGACAAACATATAACTACATTTCTCATAGCAAAACAGATACATTGTATGATTAATTATGTATATATACCATTTCATAAAACATAAGATCAATGATTTATAATGCACATTTCAAAACCTTGGAATATTAATTAACTTAAATTAGAAATTAAATTATCTCGTAGCTTTAAAGCCAAATCTATATATTTTCCTAACCTGTTTAATTCCCCTATATTCTGGGTTGATAATAAAAGTACCAACTAAACACACTAGGACGTCTATAATAATATGATTTAATATATTTTTTTCTTAATTCAGAGTAACAATTACATATAAGTATAAAGTGAAATTCATCTTCAATGTCATTAGCATTACATACCTCACACAATCTTTGAATTCTCTGACGATTCCTATACCGCCCTTGTTCAATATTTAAATTATGTGAACTAAGTCTTATACGTGCAATATTCTTCTTATGTGAATTATTAATTGATTTTGTTAGGTAAAATTGAAGAGTGAATTTATCTATAATATGTCTATAAAGAAACCCCTTTGATATCGTTTGTACATTTGAAATTAGTTCTTGTCTATAAACATCGTAAAATCTATTCTCAATAATTTTATAAGTAACTTTATCATCTACTGTCGTATTATTCCAGAGATATGTTAATCCTAATTTATTTAATTCCCCTCGTATATTTAAAATCCAACTGTCATCAGATCGTATTCTATCTTCGTAGCATGCTCTTAATACACAATTATTTGAGTTAAGAATTTTAAGCAAGTACTTAATTATACGTAATTTTCTTAATGTTGACAATGGCAATCTTCCGAATTCACAATATACTAAATTATTACAAGTGCACTTTTTTACCCCAAGTATTTTTTTACAAAAATTTAAATGAACCTTTTCTACATCTAAGGCTTTATGAAAACCCCAAACTTCCGCACTATAACCCAATATACTATTTACATATGTGTCAAATACAGAACATTGTGTACTTACGTTAAATTGATGATTTTTGAACTTACTATTGATTGCATAATGAGCCTTATTGCCTTGTTCAGCAACATGTTTTTGAGTTACATAAAATTTCCCATTATAATTGAAAAGCATTCCAAGATAATTGAATCGGTCAACAATTTGTAATTCGCTTCCATTATGTAACCACTTTTCAGTGTTTCTATGCCCCCATTCCTAAACACAACTATTTTTGTCTTATCAATATTCAAATTAAGGCTATGCTTATTATTGTAAGACTTCAGAACATCTAACATTTGCTGTAATTTCTCTGGTGTTTCTGCAAAAAGCACTGTATCATCTGCATACATTAAAAGAAAAATACTTATTAAATTAAGTTCAATTGATGGACAGCATTCATTAATAAAGTGCATTTCACAATCATTTACAAATAATGAGTACAAAATCGGGGAGCGAATTTCTCCTTGGAAGAGACCGATTGTATTTGAGAAAAAATCTGAATAATAACCATTATGCTTAACACAAGATTTGACCGAACTATATAATGATTGAATTATTTGTAACAGTTTCCCTCTTACACCCTGTTTAATCAATTTACTCCATAACTGAGATCTATCAATAAGATCGAATGCCTTCTTATAATCCACAAAACAACAATACAATCTCCCGCCCTTTTTACTTAAATACTTGTTAATTAAGGTTTGAAGTACATATATTGCATCTATCGTTGAATAGCCCGGTTTGAAGCCAAATTGAGCATCTGTTATAATATCATTTTCAGTACTCCACTTTACTAAACGTTCATTCAATATGGATGTAAAAAGTTTACCCATACAGCTAACAAGAGTTATTCCTCTGTAGCTATTAATATTTTCATTATCACCTTTCTTAAAAACTGGTGTGATAGAACCAGTAGACCAGGCCTCTGGAAATATGCCCGAATTAAAAATGGCATTAAAAAGCTTGACCAAAAATGGAGCAAGTATGTCCTAACAATCAAGGAAAAGTTCATTAAGTATTTTGTCGACACCACAACTTTTGTTTCTTTTTAATTTGCGTATAGAAAATAATACCTCTTGATCAGTAATTTCCTTATCTAATTCATTAAACACACAGGACAAATTGTTATCAATAACATCATTAGTATTGTTGGTACATTGATCCCCATCTAGGTTACATTGGCTCGCGAGATATTTGAAGTGGAGGAAGAAATCATCATTTGAAAGGTTATCAGATGTTTTTGATTTACTTTTGCATAAAAATTTGTAAAAATGTTGATCTCGTTTCACATTCCTATTTTAAAATTAAAAGCCGTTTCGGAAAGGTAGTGGCCCTTTAAGTCTTACTTCATACTTTTTATAAGCGGTCTTTTTCTCTGCAAGCGCTTTATGATTACTGTCATTTTTCACATTATTAAAATTATACAAGGCTCTTTTGTATTCGTTGTACTTTTGCTTACAAATAACATTGAACCAGGGTTTATCTTCTTTCAATGCTGATTTCTTCCTTTGACATTCATCAGATTTATGTAAATTACAGGTAAAAACATCACACAACGGTAGACATACATCACGTAGAATAGAACCAACTCGTTCAATACATCTTTCAATATCAACCGGGTTTGTCAATGAAGGTCTAAGTGAATCATTTAATGAATTCATATTTTCCATAAGATTTTGTCTTATCTCATTTATATTTCCATCCATCCACCGTATATTTTCATATACACATCTAGTATGAATATCATCTTTAATTTGTCTTACTTCAGAGATTTGTTCTATTCTCAACGTAAAAGATATGGTGCGTGGTCGGAGACAGGTTCAAAATTTCCAGACTTAAACTCTACTATGTTTATCGGTGACAGGACCAAATATCAGGGATTACTGCTCTCATTCCCGTTTTAAAAATCATGTTTCCGCCTCTCGTCTATGTGCTGACCATGATAAATATATTTTCAGCGTTCTGTTAGGATCAAGGAATACAATAACATACTCGACCACTGTGAGACTTTCAAAATATAAAACCAATAATGCTAATTTGTTTTCGTAATTCTGATGAATGTATTTTGTTTAATATTTTAGTGATGCCAGATCTTATTAAAGGGACAATTCAGTCTAAAAGAACATTAAAATTTGTACATATATCGCAAAAACCCCAGTTCTAATGGAAATTAGATCAGTCGGTTTTAATGTGATATGCGTGAGAAATGTTCAAACTCGCTCGCTGTCCGCCATTACACATTGTGGTCGAACATCTGGTATGCCGAACCCTGTCCTTGCTGGTAGAGTAATCCTACTTTTGTCTAGAACTGCTCAAATCGCTCTGACAGTAGTGTGTTTACCTTATTAGGTGAATTGTATTTGCTAAAAAAATCATTTTATCACCTCCACAGTGGTTATGTAGTTCATTTGTTTAACGTGCGTGACTTTGACTCGGATATGGATACAGCGTACATAGTGTATCAATTAAAATACTAAACAATGATTTTGTCAATAGTTTATGTTATATGTTTCATAAGAAATGTAGAACAAGAAATTTATATAAATGCCATATTTTTCTTCTTGGTTATGTAAAAGAATTAGCCTGAGTGAATTGTCCCTTTAAGCTACTCATGAAAATCAATATGCCTTATGATAAATACCATTGCAATTGCTTATACCAGAAATATATGTTTCTGCTTATATGCTTTGTGAAGACTTAATAATGTATATGATTTAATGATACAAAGTAAAGTATAGCCTATACTGTGAAGATATTGTTATCATATTGCCCCCAAAAGATTATATTTATATGTTACTATGCTGTAAAAATCCACGAAAGCCAACCAGTATCATTTTTCACAGTGCAATAAAATATTGTAAAGTGATTTCATCTTTCATCTAAACATGCATAGGGGATCAGAATCCAAGCATGTCACTGTGCATAAAGCTGATGTTGTAACACACCATGCACTAATTGTGTACTTTCTCATCAAAATCCATTAATTCGATCATTAGGTATAGCACATATAAGTCATTCTCAATACTCCAGAAGTATAGATATGGTAAGTGATCAGAGCCCCTGGACGGTATCGAGGATGATATTAAGTATGGATATGTATAAGTTTAACTATGAGTAACCAAACTTAGGACATCTATATCTTATTCGACATATTTCTGCTGCTTCAAATCGTTTACTACATACATGTATGAGATCACCGCCGAATGGTGTCTGTCTTTCTATTGTAAATAACATCGTATAGCTTGACCCTCAGTATTTACTATCTAGATTGGATTCAAATGTGAAAAGAACAATTGAATATTTGTCTTGCCAAACTAAAAAACAGTTCCATATAAGCAGGGAGATTCGTTGTAATAGATAAAAAATATCCATTTATTTCACCTTATCTTTATGGTAAAATCATTTGTTTCATAATAAATTTATGTCAATTTGTCGTGTTTGCAGTGAGATGGCAAGGCATGTTTCATTAATATTCAAGTTAACGTTATATGTACCGTGACTGGGTAAAAAATGCCATCTTATTTTTCTTCAGTAATCTGCTAAAAACCATATATTTTCATGAATAAGCTGTGAAAAACATTCAAACCCACATACAAACATGTATAATGCTTTAAAAACATTTGCAACATTACAGAATTCGTGCAATAAAATATAGTTCTTGTTTTATGCTGTTGTATGTTAGATGAACATATATGTCAGCAGACGTTATTTTGTTATTACTTATACACTTTAGAAATGTTATCTGAAATTGTCAAGGATTTATTATTTATCTACATCCATGGGTATTGTAGACCACAACTTGACTTTGTGATCTGACCAAATTAACTCATTTCATTGTACTGTAGACGTAAATATAAGGATTTTTGGCAGTACTGGTGAAATTCATTTTGAGGTATTATTTATCTGAGAAAATGTATTTCTCAAAATGTAGGTAACTGTTGGTGGTGAATTATATATATGTAACGCTCTTCCTGATTCGTCAATATAAAAAATACGGCACATATAACGTTAGCAAATGAGTTACTTACCATTCTAATGTAAATTAATTGAATTACAATCCTGTACTTCCGAATATTTCTTTACTTTTCAGAATATTTCCTGTGGAGTATCCTATCTAACGTTTATACATTTCGTTGCTGTTTCATACACATCGTAAAGAGATTTTTTCTGACCTTTTACCGAAGAGACTACGAAAGTACTAAATGACTTGTTAGAACTCTTGTCTAATCCTTTTATTAAAAAATGTGTCTCCAATAAAAAGTACTAACATGGTATTTCAATAAAACTGACATTAACCTGTAAATATATCTTCTCTATAGATAGAATACTTTCAAAATCTCTGGATGTATATATACTTGTATAGATTTGTATATATATGTATACATGATTTCTTATTCTCAATATCAGACACTAATTTAGGCATCAACATTGAATAAACATATATTTTACCATTACCTCTATTTTTTCCTAAAATGCTTCAATCATTATGAAAGTGACTGATGGCGCCTGCAGTCCTAAGATTAGTTCTAGCCATCTTTGTATAAGAGCAGTTTCTGTGTCCAAATTAATGAATTTTTACTTCTTTTTTTCCCCATTCAATCTACAATTTAAAATCATGTTGCTTTTAGTGATGTCATATGTCTTCCTTCTACACGTCGATACTTCGCTTCTTTTTGGAATTAATTTGGCTCCGTTTATTTCGAATATGCGAATCGAAGACTTAGAATTTGGTGAACTAATTAAGTTTAATAACTTGTGTCCAATTTCACTTGAATGTTAAAGATAAAATACGTTTAATATTTCTAAAATTTCAAAGGAAATGTATTTAAACTAATTAGAATATTACTAAAGTCCCAAACGGATAATAAATTCCAATAAAAGCTTACGGATATACATGTATCCACCACCTCATTTCCACTGGTAGATATCATAAGCCACAGACGGAATATCTTTACCTGTCAAATCGCACGTATGATGGAGTGTAGGGTAGACTGACGTCATCGCTCAGGTGTACACTGACAAGTTATCAATATACAGAGGAACTACCAGAGCCCTCGTGAGGAATTATGACAGCTCGCGGTATCAAAGGAACCTGCAATATACAACACCTTTACCTAGTGACGAAATACGACAGCTCGTGGCGCCGGTCATACCTGTAGTATAGGTTCACTGTACAGGTAAACAAACATATAGGCTAATCACAACAGATGTACGTCGAGTTGTTTATTACAACTATAAAATTCTATCGAATTGACCAAAGACATCAGACCTTGCAATTCAGAGTATACAAATACAATATTTGAAATACAAACTGATGCAGAATCGGTCGCTCCGCATGCCTCTACAAGTGTTTAATGACGCTACGTCTAGCTAGTTTTATCGGATATGTATTTCCCTCTTTCTGTAAGACGTCATGTTTTATAAATATACAAAGCGTATGTTTAAAATATCTTTAGAAGAAGCCCACCTCATTGAAAGCAATGTTTTCCTCCGTATATATTGTACTTATCATCATAGTGAAAATTGGATAGACGTCAGAATTGAAAATATTCTGTCGAGTTACTTAAAAGTGACCGTTAATGTAGCCATCAATGCCCCTATTTATTATCGTTTTCTTAAGATGCTCGACAAAGCATAAACGATACTCATGTAAACACGATTACACATCAGTTATTGTTCAAATGATGAGTATCGTTTATGCTTTGTCGAGCATCTTTAAGAGAACGATAATAAGAGTGTAGCCCCTTCCCCCCGACATAAGCCCCTCCCTCCGGACATAAGCCCCTAGGACAAAAGCCCCTCCGGACAAAAGCCCCTTAGGATAAAAGCCCCTCCGGACAAAAGCCCCTTCTTTATAAAATAATGTATTTTTTCTTATTTCTATTTTTTAAGATATTTATTTGCTATTTGATACCTTTTGGTATTATCAAAGAAGAGTGTCAAACATAATAAAAAAGCATACTTATAATTTTAATTTTTGAGTTATTGATACCAAAGAAAGAATAAAAAAAAAACATGTACACACATGTATACATAGACATTAGAATGTTATATATACAAGAAGCCATTAATGTTTACTTTATAATAACACACCTACCAGGCTAACAGCTTGATGTTTGCATTGATTATATATAGATAATTAGGAAAGTATGTTTAATTACAAAATATTTCTATCATATAGTGTCATAATTAGATTAACATCAATAAAAAATTTACATTTTTTTTTCTATAAATCATGAAATCAATTTATCAAATTTTTAGTAAAATCCCAATAATCCAGTAAATTGATACATTATGTCTTATTTTGACCTACATGTATATTTGAAGAAAAAAAATCATATAAGAAAAATTTTATGTTTTTTTTACTATATTTTTTGAATTCAATCTTTTTTGAAAAATGAAGGGGCTTTTGTCCTCTTTTCCATTAGTATGGAGGAGCTTTTTTTGCCCAAGGGGCTTTTGGCCGGGGCGGGGGTCCAAACCCGTTTACATACATGTCTAACTGTATAAACAAATATCATGCACCTTTTCTGATGAACCTTACAAAATAAAGAATTAAATTGAACTAACACAAAAATGCATATAAAACAATACATGACATATGGTGTATACGCAATTAGCACTTAATTCAAATGGTGTAAAGTAAGTAACTTTTGTAACTGAAGAAAAATACTAAATCGTCTACTCCTTTTTTTCACAGAGAAAAAATACCATTATTCGGAAGTGGACAATCTTTAATCAAATATTTGCTGTGATGATGAAACCATATATATGTAACTGTTTATTCAAGTCATGTACATGTACACATCGAAATAGTTCCTTGATATATTTATAATACACTACAGTGTATCAAGACTAGCAGCAGTACTTTATAGTCTAATGTCGTCGGCTTTATGTTTAATACAAATGGACTACTTCGTGATTAAAGATCATGATGTGTATAAATGACAGGATTCACTCTGTTAAATCTCATAAGCGCCTAAAATTACAGTTAATATATTGATGTTATAGTTTAAAACTTTGAATTATTTTTTTCGTTTTCGTTTCATCATCATACAGAAATTATTGAAACTTCCTTTTTTACACTCTTAAAGATGCTCCACCGCTGACAAATGGTATTTTTTCACTATCAAAAACAGGAGCAAACGATTTAGTATTTTTCTTCAGTAACAAAAGTTACTTACTTTACACCATTACCACCATTGAAAAGTTTAAGCTTCTAATTTTACTTCAAGTTAAAAATATGAAAAATAATTAATTGCATCCCGAAAAAAATCCGTGTCACTATATCCTATACGGAATAAAGTACTGATTGCGCATGCACCAAAGGCAAAATAAATTATTTCATATTATTTTTTGTGTTAATTAGACATATATATACACGAGTAAACACCAATTATTGTTAAAATGATGAATATCATTTATGCTATGACGGCGGAGGAGCATCTTTAAAAATGTACGCCATCTTATCAGTTTATGGGTCCTTGTAGAACATATTCAAGAAGTGATTGAAGACAGTATTAGTCAGTGTAATGTTCAGCATCATATAAAATATGTGAAGTGATAGCAGAAACATAAAAGTTTTTTATAGATTACTATTATTCTGTATACAGTTTGTATTGTGTTATTGGTGATACGCCGTAGAAACATAATATACAATGTACAGGTTAACACTTCTATTTTAGAACCCGACGGAGAAGAAACAATCAAAGCAAGCATGTGTACAGTGTATATATATCCATGAATAGTATATTTAGCCAAAGGTCAGATGAGGTCACTGTCCTCCATGGTTGTCATTCCTCACAGCTATATATACAATGGATGTCATTGGTGATCTATAGCGGATCAACCATATCATATTTACTACGTCGTGCAACTCCATATATAGACATTCCGCTCTACAAATCATCGGGTAATGAATGAGATATTGGTCATGAGAAAAAATTGTCAGTACAAAGTCTTTCTTTTGGAAAATAGAAACTTCGTGAATGACACCCATATCATTAATGACTTAATATCCTCAGTCATTTTTACGAAAACTATAGATTTCTAGCATAAGTTCACAACATTTAAAAGGAGACTTTTTCACAAGGTACAAGCAAAATATGTATATATCTAATGTGCAAAAGAGTTTTCTTATGTGCATGTATTTATACCTCACTTTAAGTTTTCGAATCCAGTTGTATGCATTTTTCACGTTTTCAACTGCGCAAAGTATGACTTGGATGTACAATAGCATGGAATCGAACTTATTTTATCACTGAAGATATCTTTGAACATCTATAGATATATAAAACAACACATGCCGGCATGAGCAGGATATTTAGGGACTGCAATTGCATCCTGTTAACGGAAAAAACGCAGATTTTTGGGAATTTAACAAATCCGGGGATTGCAATCTGTAGTGTACACAAACATAGACACACGTACTATATATGTTTTCTCGGTGATTTGAATTCTTTATGAAAATTAATAGGTTTATTTTCAGACAGGAAGTTAACTGAACCAATGTCCTTGCCAATGTTCTAGATTCATTAGTATGCAATGTGTTGTAGGGGCGTTATCAACAGGATGGAATAGCCTAGGAACCTTTAGATGATATCACTAGTCTTTAAAAGTTATCAAAGCAACATAAACACGCCATTTAAATGTAAATTTCCATATTATTGCTTTGTTAAATAAGTTTCAAGTTTCGGCACAGCTTCTTTTTGCTGTTGCAAGCATCCCGAATCTGCGACAAGACGTCTAGCTATAAAGCGCGGGAAATTCAGGCAGTCGGAATCATAACACAATACGCATGCGCAATCCACCAAGATTCTTCATGGCGGACACAGCGAACAGAAACAGACAAGAGGTTAGGATAATGTGGACAGTTGTTCACTTTAATGGATATGTGAAGTCAAAATGACTATACGATGCGTTTGTATGTATATATCTTGGGGGTGCTGTATATCCATTTCCTCTCTATACTGTCATTTTTTCGTCCTAGCCGACATTGTTTACATCGTGACCCGAACCTTCCTCGGTGTCTCGCCAAAGGAAGTAGAGCAGTGCGAAGTCTGTTCATCGCCAATGTGTCGTGTGTCTGTCCATTATGACCCCATCTACAGACAGACGACACATCTCTCCACCTGCTTGAATGTCCCGATCAGTTGATATGACTTGTTTATGATAAATATTGACATGTTCATCAGTGTTTCTTAGCAATTGTGTTGGCCATTGCGAGGTTTTCATTAGTTTTTGAGCAGGAAACACAACCAAGGCAGGTAGGGCTATGTGATTCGACTGTATTGTTGCTCGACAATGTCCGTTACTTCTACACACGTGGCTTTTATCTTATCGACAGTCACTGTTGACATTTTTTCATTACTTTCATATTGACAGTTTTCGCATACGGACACGTGTTTTGCTACGCTGAAGGCGTGCACTTGTGTATTGTATTGTGTCGATCCCGGTGTTACATGTGTACGATGTTCACAAGTGTAAACTTCGGGGTGTTGAAACACATATAAAATGTTCCAATAGATGATGTATGCCGTTGTACACTCTGCAGATAAAAATCATGTGGAACATTTGACAGTCTGGCTTAGATGTTTCTGATGTTGTCAATATAGCAACTACAAGGTTTCCTTGCAATTTTGATTTTTTTTCTGACTGCTACTATGAAAGAAAGTTTAATACAATAATTATTTCACTTGTATTACGAAGTTGTCTGTGACCATTGGTTGGTGATTTATGTTTTATTTAGTTTAAACAAATTTTTTTTTCAAATAATCATTGATGATATACATGCACATACACCAATACATACAGCTAGGGTGGGAAAAATAGCTGGTTTAGGTTTGGTATAGTTAGTTAAATTTCCTTTATTAACAGCCAGGGTCATGTAAGGATGTGCCTGGTTTGTTGGTGGAGGAAAACCGGAGTGCCTGGAGAAGAACGGTTTTAAACCACCAACCAGCGGACAGTACCTGGCATCTGCCCCACATGGGATTCTAACTTGTGACCCAAAGGTGGAAGGCTTTTGGTCATATGTCAAGACATTGATCTAAACAACTTGGCCGCTGCAGCCTTTTCTTGAATATTCCAGTTCTCCACCTAATACCTTTGTGCTTGAAATTGACTGTTAAGGCCAAAAATTTATATACATGTTTCAGGTTACATGACTGAAAAACATAGGGTAGGTTGGTTGGGATTTTTTTTTATTTTATTTTTTTATGAGGGGTGGGGGAGGGGTTGAGTTGCATTATCACTAGATTACGAAATAATTTGTCTTTCAGGCTTTAGGCTGGCTAGAAGTCTTTTATTTCTCATTACCATATTGAACTTAAAGCAAGCATAAAAATCTAAGTTGAAAACTTTACACACTACATTTTTGTTTTGAAAAGGTGTGATTAAATAGCTAGGGTCGGAAGAAAAAACTAGGGTTGGTAGGGGTACCTGAAACGTACATTATTTTTTTGGCCTAACCAATGCTTTAGAACTTCAGGAACTGATTAAGTTGTTAGAAATACAAATTAAAAGAACTCTTTGAAATTTGATAAAAAATCAATGTAGATAGAGGAAACAAACATATGATGTCTCTCGTATAGAAAAATGATTGAGAGCAGTGCCTTAATTTATCATGTGTGTCTGCCATATATATCTGATCTCATAGATGTTTACAGTTTCTCAGTTTTCATGGTAAACTCCCGAACCCTGAAATGTTGGGTTTGTTGGTTTAGACTTGCAGGACTATATAAATTAATGAATTCATTTATTGGGGAGGGAGGAAGAGGGACAGGTTCTCTTGAAGTACAAACAATTAATATAGTAGCACTGTCTTCATGTGTTTGTGAAACACAAAAGACTGTTTGAATTAAAGTTTCAAGACATTGTTATTGTTAACAGTAATTACATTCAATTTAATGCACTTACGTTTTTTTAAGCAGGTTTCATTGATATTTGGGCGCATGCTACCCACTCACATTTTCGTTATTCATGAATCTATTTGACTAATAGCAAAAATAAATTCAATGGGCTAATTCGCAAAATAATGCGAAAGTTTTTCTTCACTCGTCCGATATCCAATCACACGTCAGCGCCAACATCGGTGAGATTTTTATGCACAACTTGTCTTATCTCAATCCACTATCCCTCCTGTCGTTTATTGACTACTTTTTCCTTGCATGGTTTTGCTGCAGTATACCCTCATAGCATAGCATAGTTCATAGCTTGCATAGCAAGTATAAAACAGACGATAAGGTAATCATTTACTGTTGCGGTACAACATATGTTTTAATGTGAAAGGGATTTAAAAAGTAAGATTATGCACGACAGAGTATGTTTAACGAATGATCCGGAGCTAAATGTAACTTGCATTCGTATTTATGTGCTTTTCAATTGATGCTTACAATTACATTATTTTGTGTTTCTAACTAAGTAATTTAAAGTTTTCATTAAAAACTGTTGCGAATGCACAATTTGCTAAATTAAATTCTTATTTGCTAAAGAGAAGGGAAAAAATCTTTTCGCAACTTTTGCTAACCAAAAAAGAAAGTTAGTGTGTACCCAGATATTGATTTCCCTAATCTACTGAGCAAGTTGCGTTATTACATCAGAGTGACCAATATTTAGATGAAACCATGAACACATGGCTGAACAGCAACTGAAGATTATGGTTTGATTTGTGTAATGTCCTATTATGGTTCATTTAAGCCTAAGGATGTGGACGAATGCTGGAATACTTTGAGAAAAACTACCGACCTGTAGTCAGTACCTGGCAACTGCCCCACATGAAATTCAAACTCAGGACCATGTGGCAGAAGTGACATCTTGACCTCTTGGTCACATTAGTCTCTAATTTTGGAAGCAGTGTATAGAAAGAAAATCATCTTGATTAACTGATTAAATGTGTGTGAACTAAATTAAAAGTAGTACAGGAATAATGCAATGATCTTGATTTGATCAAGTGTAAGGGTTTGGTTTAAGAGACTAGTAAATTCAATCCTTGTCACTTATGAAATAAGTTCACATGTGTAAAACCAATAGAGAATACAATGATCTTTTTGGTAGTGATTGGAGGGTTGATTATTGATTTGAGTTACCTGTCTTAATTCTAATACTGTACTCAACCCAATCAGAACACAGGGCACTTAAAAATTTAAACAAATAAGGCTGGGCTCAATTGATGCATAAAAAATTATACGATGCTCCTTAGTAATTTAATGTTTTTCTTGATGAAATGCTGTGAATGAACAATTTGCTAAATGAAATTCTTATTTGCTAAAGAGAAAAAAAATCACTTTCGCAATTTTTGCTTAAGAAAACTGGAAAGTTAGTGTGAGCCCAGTAAGGGAACACTTGATAGTAAAATTACTGCTCGAAGAAAACTATAGTCTATTTGGAAAAAAAGAAGAAGAAAGAAACCTACAGTTTTGATATTTTCTGTCTGCATTTAATTTAATGTAAATGAAATCAAAGTCTAATACACAACTTCATAATGTGATAATTGATGTAACCATTAGCTTTTAAGCAAAAGCTGTTATTGGTCTGGTGTTCTTTTTGGTGTTTAAACACTCAGTCTGCCAGAATTACCTGTATTACATTTTGTTTTTATTTTGTTAAGTTATCAACTATTTAACATCGGTATATCCAGGATTTTAATCACTACTGATTGATGTAAAAGTGTCAACTCATTTTATAGACATTAGGGAGCAAAACTAGGTAAAAAGATTGAAACATTGTGAAAGTAATGTTCTCAATGATAATACCCTATATAGAGAAGGGAAATGTACAAAACTAGGTAAAAAGATTGAAACATTGTGAAGGTAATGTTCTCAATGATAATACCCTATATAGAGAAGGGAAATGTACAAAGCTAGGTAAAAAGATTGAAACATTGTGAAAGTAATGTTCTCAATGATAATACCCTATATAGAAAAGGGAAATGTACAAAACTAGGTAAAAAGATTGAAACATTGTGAAAGTAATGTTCTCAATGATAATACCCTATATAGAGAAGGGAAATGTACAAAAATAGTCATACAATGTTGAAAAAAATTATTATATTTTGAATAAAAAAGCAGAGTTCATGAAGATATTTCGCACAAGTTTGAAAAATGTAAATACTTGCAAAGAAATTTATTGTGAGAAATGTAGCATTATATACATGTTCTTATGATATTTATAGTATTAAAGATTTTTTTTGAAGTTTATGGTTCTGAAGATCTAAGTTAACACTTGTTAGACAATTTTATAAATAAATGAAGTTGTGTACATCACCTACAAATAGGCTGAGCAAATTTCACAGCAAAATGTGTACACATGTGCATTTGTATTGACTATAGATACAGTGAAGCTTTAAATTGTTTAAAAATCAACAAAAAGTGAATGTTATATTGATCAATCAATCTTTTATTAACCAATGTATTCTTTTATTTAATCTAGAAAAAAAAGTCATTAATTATAAGAGCCTCAACTCAAGGTATCTCGGGATTGCCGAATGTAGAAGGTCATAAGGACAATTGGAACCTCATTCAACCTCTATGTCTAATCAAGTACTGGGTAGTTCCAAAATCTTTTATCCGATGTTCCAGTCTCTCGAGATCACCTAAGGCTAAAACATGGAAATAAATGGAAAATTAGATTAGATGAAAAACAGCAACAACAGAAGTATTTTTTTTCAACAAAAATTAGCAGCACATGTATTCAAACGTGTGCAACAAAGAAGAATGTGATGATTTTACAATTGAATACCATTATGTTTTCAGACATGCACAGTTGTAACTTGAGCTTGAAGGATACAAGAAATAAACACCGGTTAAATGGCTACTGCACATTTGTTTCCTACCATGCATGATTTGTGAATCTCTGGCTAGTGGCTACTAATCATACTTTACTATAACACACGCTCCTCTGTGTACCAAACAAGGATTTTCTCCCTAAATATTTAACTTTTTCTGAATGTTTCCAGTTTTGTATCCATATCTATGGTGCTGATGAAGAGGTTTGTTATTAGCTTGCTTTACAACTGACTAGTACATACCAGTAGGTATGTGTATCCTATCCAATAATATTACACGTCGGTGTTAGACACAATGTAATGATCAAATGTGTCTCATCATGCTATACCTCTAACAGTGTTGGAGTACCTATAGAGCAGATTATAGGAGTAGGTAGAAGACATCAAGATATTTCATTATCTTATATTTGTATGTGTTAGTGGTTTCTTCTCAAATTTTAACTCTTATTTCATTTCAAAGAAAACACCTGGGTATAGTTTCACTATATACAAGAATTCCCAAGAACTTTTGTTAGTTCAAATTTATGGAGTTAAAACAAGGAAGATATAGAAATGATTAAATGACAATTTCATTAGAAAGTTATGAGCATAAAATTCAGAAGGAAAAAAAAGCAATTTGTTAGCGACTAAATCGATGCATTCACAACTATTAAATTTCCTTTAGTGCAAATATTGTCATGAAATTCCCAATAGGAAACAACTCATGTTTGCATCAGGATTAACAATGTATCAAAAAATCTTTTATTTTTGACATGTGGGAAAACTGCTGTTCTTAGATCAACTGAGAAACTATGCATTAATTGTTAAAAGTTTATTACTTTGATGAACAGTTGATGAATTTTGTAAGCAAAACTTTCTATAACGCACAAGCTACAAGGTGTGATTCTGGATTAACAAGCTAGATGTCTTTACTTGCATTGATTTAATGTAACAAACTGTATCCATGCGGTCTGATTGAAGTATGAGTTATGATAGAGTTGTTGTGCAGTACTAAGTAGCATTGTAATCCATTAGTGCTGCCTATATATAGTAGGGTACACTACATCTAGGGTACACACTGTACGCCTACAGCTTAACGTGTGGCAGAGCCTGCCAATATGTCTATAGTAGTGCTTAGAATCAAGGTCACATCAAGTTGGCTGTTCCAGTCAGTGAACACCCACCTGCCGGTAAGGCATGTGTCTTGCTGGAGTTTTCCTACAATACACCTTCTTAGAGAATACTGAGTGAGTGTGTTAGTCATATGAGGGCTATCCATAACTCCTCAGATTTAACTGTTATTAAGACTTTCCTAGTACAATACAAATACCGCTACACTGTACATTTGTAGTTGTGTATTTCCGTGAAGTTTAGATTATATCATTTTTGCTGTAAACACCTTGTTCCAGATTGCTCTCTTATGCCTATACCATGTCTATGTATTGATTTTCATGATGATTCAATATCTGAGTATTGCTGTACAGGTACAACAGAAAGAAGTGGAGATAAAATAACAACATTACATATTTCTCACCCTTGAAAAAGGAATGAAACTGATAATACTGAAAATCTAGGAATCAGGATATCAGTCCATCAACAGGTGCTTTCTGGCATGGATGCAGTCATTTGTTTACAATGTACTTAGAAATTAGATTGACAATGTTATTAACAGGAAACTAGTTCATGGAAGGTAATTCATATATTTGTGTCCGCTAGCAGATACTATACACATTGTAAATGTACTATAATAAATTGGCTGTACAGGATGTATTCCTGAACTTGTACTGAAACAATTGTGGGCATTGTCACCCTGCCATATGTATATATATTTTGAGTTCTGTGGGTTGGTAGACATGATAGATTTGAAGACATAGTTGGATCAAATCGGACAGAAAAGGCATTCTGCAACAGAAAGTCATTCACATGCACTATATATATATATCAAAGGTTTTTTGATGAATTAATCCTTTAAGCTGATCACCCATGTTCTTGTCACATGATCATCTTATCTAGACTTATAATGTTATAGGTTGGCTTTACATGTAAATGTAAAAGGTCATGATTAGTCTTCACCATTCATAAAGTTCAGGTTGGTTTTAAAGCATTTAACTGGTTAAGGATATCTTCCTACTGTGAATCTCTAATAAAACTTGTACTGTTTAATTGTTATATAAAAATTGTACTTCCAAGTCCTTCCTACTGACATGCATCACTCACTCTTTTACAAAGAATACATTCTGTATATCAATATGAAGTTCTATATATGACAACCTAGATTCACTTCAATGCTTCAACAAGTTACATAGCTCAAGTACCCATAGGAAAGCGGGAAAGCAGGACAATAAAGATTGTGGGTGATACCTCACATAAGAGACTAGTGCCTTCAATATTTTATGGCATACACATAGATATACCTACATCAAGTGAAGATTTGATTTTCATTTTGGATCTTTACTACTATATTTAATTTATTAACCCAGGGTTTGCGTATACACGATCTTCTTGTCATTTTAACCACAAGGGGGGGAAAAGATCTTATTTTTTCCCTGAAAGTTCATTCCAATTATACAGTGCTTAAAGGTACCCCCTGATTTTAAATGAGATTTATCCAGTTTATTGAACACTTTGTGCAAACTCTGTGAAACTATAACGTAATTGCTTTAGCAGCAATTCTTTCTAGTTAACATTTTGGGAATTTACAATGGGGGAGGGGAAAGCATTCCCAAATACTGACCGTTGGTTTATTATTAAAGTCTTCCGACAGTCTTATTAAAAGCCTAAGGGAGAATTAGTCTGTCAGTCAGATTATACTGACACAATAGCATTTATATTCAAATACTGGAAATGAATTATGATTTGGATTCATTCGGTGTTTGGCTGTTTTGATTATTTATGAATGTGTGACAACTTACATGGAATATAGTACTATACAGAGTAGCTAGCTGTGGGAATTTACATGCATGTGTAATATTTCACTATACATATATAATAGTATTTGCATGCATGTACGTATAAGTGTATCTTTATAATTGACATGCTAATACACAGATTGTATTAAACTGGATTTATATGGAAGGCATATGGTTTTAGATATGATGAAATTTGCTGTTATATGGCAACAATGTATGTGACATAAGAAATGATAAAACACATCAACTAGTTTATAAACTGGTGCTTTCCGTTAACATGGCCATTGTGGCTATGCATATATGGCTATGCAGATATCTTTAGTGGTCAAGGCTGGAGTAGACTGGTACTGCTGGCTTACCTGTACCATATATACCTGGTACTGATATGTAAATTGCTACTTGTAGCTATATTTAGATGTACAGAGGTTATCTGAAGGCACTTCTCCCAGGAGGACAAAACTGGGTTACCCCAATCATACACAGAACTATTACCATTATAGGATATGTTGTTTGACAGAGAGCCGACCATACAATCACGCCCAACTGTTGATATTCATGCTCTTTATTCTTTGTTTAAAAGCTAAACATTGGCATCTTTAATTGGATGAATAGATATAGATGAGTATTTCAAATAGTACCTTAATTTCCAGATCTTACTCCACATTCCTTCTACTTAAATGTAAATGAAGTCCTTTAAGTTAATTGATACTAATCACTTTCCTAAGAATTTGTATTTTAGTTTCAGCTTACTGTCCTGAACTAACCTAGATAGAGATAGGCACACATATACAGCACTGTAGCAGTGCTTTTTAGGTCATCTGACCGAAGGTCAGGATGACCTATTGTCATCGTGTTTCGTCCGTCGTCGTGCGCCGTCCGCCGTCCGCCGTCCGCCGTGCATCGTGCGTAAGACTATTTATACAAAAGCCTACTCCTTCTTCATCCTTTGATGGATTTCATCCATATTTGGTTTGAAGCATCATTAGGGAAGGACAATCATATTTTATATAAATGAGCCTGGTCCGACCCCTAGGGGCTGAGGGGTGGGGCACCAAAAGGGCAAATTTTCTTATTTTAAGCTTTAAAATCCTACTCCCCCTTCATCCTTGGATGGATTTCATCCATATTTGGTGTGAAACTTCATTGGGGAAGGACAATCATATTTTATATAAATGAGCTTGGTCCGACCCCTAGGGTCAGAGGGGCAGGGCCTCAAAAGGGCAAATTTTCTTAATTTTAGCTTTAAAATCCTACTCCTCCTTCATCCTTGGATGGATTTCATCCATATTTGGTGTGAAACTTCATTAGGGAAGGACAATCATATTTTATATAAATGAGCCTGGTCCGACCCCTAGGGTCAGAGGGGCGGGGCCACAAAAGGGCAAATTTTCTTAATTTTAGCTTTAAAATCCTACTCCTCCTTCATCCTTGGATGGATTTCATCCATATTTGGTGTGAAACATCATTGGGGAAGGACAATCATATTTTATATAAATGAGCCTGGTCCGACCCCTAGGGGCTGAGGGGTGGGGCCCCAAAAGGGCAAATTTTCTTATTTTAGCTTTAAAATCCTACTCCTCCTTCATCCTTGGATGGATTTCATCCATATTTGGTGTGAAACATCATTGGGGAAGGACAATCATATTTTATATAAATGAGCCTGGTCCGACCCCTAGGGGCTGAGGGGTGGGGCCCCAAAAGGGCAAATTTTCTTATTTTAGCTTTAAAATCCTACTCCTCCTTCATCCTTGGATGGATTTCATCCATATTTGGTTTGAAACATCATTGGGGAAGGACAATCATATTTTATATAAATGAGCCTGGTCCGACCCCTAGGGGCTGAGGGGTGGGGCCCCAAAAGGGCAAATTTTCTTATTTTAGCTTTAAAATCCTACTCCTCCTTCATCCTTGGATGGATTTCATCCATATTTGGTTTGAAACATCATTGGGGAAGGACAATCATATTTTATATAAATGAGCCTGGTCCGACCCCTAGGGGCTGAGGGGTGGGGCCCCAAAAGGGCAAATTTTCTTATTTTAGCTTTAAAATCCTACTCCTCCTTCATCCTTGGATGGATTTCATCCATATTTAGTGTGAAACATCATTGGGGAAGGACATTCATATTTTATATAAATGAGCCTGGTCCGACCCCTAGGGGCTGAGGGGTGGGGCCCCAAAAGGGCAAATTTTCTTAATTTTAGCTTTAAAATCCTACTCCTCCTTCATCCTTGGATGGATTTCATCCATATTTGGTGTGAAACATCATTGGGGAAGGACAATCATATTTTATATAAATGAGCCTGGTCCGACCCCTAGGGGCTGAGGGGTGGGGCCCCAAAAGGGCAAATTTTCTTAATTTTAGCTTTAAAATCCTACTCCTCCTTCATCCTTGGATGGATTTCATCCATATTTGGTGTGAAACATCATTGGGGAAGGACAATCATATTTTATATAAATGAGCCTGGTCCGACCCCTAGGGGCTGAGGGGTGGGGCCCCAAAAGGGCAAATTTTCTTAATTTTAGCTTTAAAATCCTACTCCTCCTTCATCCTTGGATGGATTTCATCCATATTTGGTGTGAAACATCATTGGGGAAGGACAATCATATTTTATATAAATGAGCCTGGTCCGACCCCTAGGGGCTGAGGGGTGGGGCCCCAAAAGGGCAAATTTTCTTAATTTTAGCTTTAAAATCCTACTCCTCCTTCATCCTTGGATGGATTTCATCCATATTTGGTGTGAAACATCATTGGGGAAGGACAATCATATTTTATATAAATGAGCCTGGTCCGACCCCTAGGGGCTGAGGGGTGGGGCCCCAAAAGGGCAAATTTTCTTAATTTTAGCTTTAAAATCCTACTCCTCCTTCATCCTTGGATGGATTTCATCCATATTTGGTGTGAAACATCATTGGGGAAGGACAATCATATTTTATATAAATGAGCCTGGTCCGACCCCTAGGGGCTGAGGGGTGGGGCCCCAAAAGGGCAAATTTTCTTAATTTTAGCTTTAAAATCCTACTCCTCCTTCATCCTTGGATGGATTTCATCCATATTTGGTGTGAAACATCATTGGGGAAGGACAATCATATTTTATATAAATGAGCCTGGTCCGACCCCTAGGGGCTGAGGGGTGGGGCCCCAAAAGGGCAAATTTTCTTAATTTTAGCTTTAAAATCCTACTCCTCCTTCATCCTTGGATGGATTTCATCCATATTTGGTGTGAAACATCATTGGGGAAGGACAATCATATTTTATATAAATGAGCCTGGTCCGACCCCTAGGGGCTGAGGGGTGGGGCCCCAAAAGGGCAAATTTTCTTAATTTTAGCTTTAAAATCCTACTCCTCCTTCATCCTTGGATGGATTTCATCCATATTTGGTGTGAAACATCATTGGGGAAGGACAATCATATTTTATATAAATGAGCCTGGTCCGACCCCTAGGGGCTGAGGGGTGGGGCCCCAAAAGGGCAAATTTTCTTAATTTTAGCTTTAAAATCCTACTCCTCCTTCATCCTTGGATGGATTTCATCCATATTTGGTGTGAAACATCATTGGGGAAGGACAATCATATTTTATATAAATGAGCCTGGTCCGACCCCTAGGGGCTGAGGGGTGGGGCCCCAAAAGGGCAAATTTTCTTAATTTTAGCTTTAAAATCCTACTCCTCCTTCATCCTTGGATGGATTTCATCCATATTTGGTGTGAAACATCATTGGGGAAGGACAATCATATTTTATATAAATGAGCCTGGTCCGACCCCTAGGGGCTGAGGGGTGGGGCCCCAAAAGGGCAAATTTTCTTAATTTTAGCTTTAAAATCCTACTCCTCCTTCATCCTTGGATGGATTTCATCCATATTTGGTGTGAAACATCATTGGGGAAGGACAATCATATTTTATATAAATGAGCCTGGTCCGACCCCTAGGGGCTGAGGGGTGGGGCCCCAAAAGGGCAAATTTTCTTAATTTTAGCTTTAAAATCCTACTCCTCCTTCATCCTTGGATGGATTTCATCCATATTTGGTGTGAAACATCATTGGGGAAGGACAATCATATTTTATATAAATGAGCCTGGTCCGACCCCTAGGGGCTGAGGGGTGGGGCCCCAAAAGGGCAAATTTTCTTAATTTTAGCTTTAAAATCCTACTCCTCCTTCATCCTTGGATGGATTTCATCCATATTTGGTGTGAAACATCATTGGGGAAGGACAATCATATTTTATATAAATGAGCCTGGTCCGACCCCTAGGGGCTGAGGGGTGGGGCCCCAAAAGGGCAAATTTTCTTAATTTTAGCTGGCCCACTTCCTGTTTTCAGGTTTCACTCTCTGATCTCAATGAAAATTGGTCTATAGGGGTTTTAATTGATGCCGAACAACATGCAAACATTTTCGTAAAGATTTTGGTATTCCAAGATGGCCGCTGGCCCACTTCCTGTTTTAAGGTTTCAGTCTCCGATCTTAATGAAAATTGGTCTATAGTGGTTTTAATTGATTCAGAAGGGGGAACTTTTGTAAGGACAATCATATTTTATAAAGGACCGAGGTAAGACCCATGGGGATAGTATGACCGAGGTCCAAAATGGGAGCTTTGCTGAAATTTGGCTTTAAAATCTGACTCCTCCTTATATTAATCCTTGAATGGGTTTCGACCATATTTGGATGAAGGGCTACCAAGTTTGTTCAACAAATGACATTTACCTTTTTCAGAAACTTACACATTCAACTAAGGAGTTCCTTGTATTGTTTATATTAATCGTTAACCAATACTTTATACTGTGACTTTGTTGTTTTGTGCCATGAGTCAGATGACCGTTAAGGCCCATGGGCCTCTTGTTGTGGATGTAGTCAACATTATACTCATGGTTTGGTTGCTAAAGGTCAAATATAAATAGAAAGGTATTAATTGGTAATTGATTATCAATTTTCCTATACAAGTTTGTCAATCTTGTCAATCATAAGAATGGAATGATGTTTGTGAATTATGTATCATACAATGCAATGTACCTGAAGTGAAGGTTAAGTACAATGTCACATGTACAAAAAATGTACAATATTCATGAACTTGAATATTTAGCGTTCTATTGTTTATAATGTGCCAATATGTTCATGCCATGTTTTATTTCTCTGAAGAAAATATCATAAATGCATTGTGTCATCTAAATTGTATACATACCATTTGGCAAATTTCCTCAGAACAATGAAACATTAGGGTGTGTTAAATCAATGATGACTGGTTCGCCCGTTGTCAGTATAATGTGACCGGGTGGGGTGTGTTGCTTGGTGTCTTCGGCGGCATGCTTCAGTGATATAGCACTATAAAAAGGGCAACAGTTCCACTATACAAGAAGACACAACACGAACATATCGCAGTCTCCCAGTACACTCACCTCGCACAACATACACGCAACACACCGCATACATGGGAGGCCGTCCTTACATGACCATAGCTGTTAATAGGACGTTAATAAATCAAACAAACAAAAAAAAGTGTAAAACTAGCAATCAAACTACTGAATACATCATTCATGATCAACATAACAAAATAAATACCTGGTTAAACACCAGTAAAGTCCTAGAATAACCCCAAAACATTACTTTTATATTTCATGCTGATAATGTTTGAAGTAATATTGGTGACAGGTGACTGGTCTTCACAAATCTGTTAAGTTCGATAAGCTTAGGACATTTTTCACTACTTGGTGATTTGGGCCTGTGGCTTTGAGTTTGGGGAAAATATATTATAAATAAACCAATATTTAGGAAAAGTTATAAAATATGAAATACGTAAAGCATAGTGAATAAGATTATCAATTTCCAGTGTAGTTTATTTACTTTTCTGAAGCAAATGCACAAATGTTTGGAGCCATACCCAACTAAGTTCATCCAAAAGTTTTGAATACAATTGAGTTTTTTTTTTTAGAAAATTAAGGCCATTTGTGGAAAAATTATTGTTGGTAATTCGGAACAGGGCCGAAATTTGGCACCAAATTATGCTGGAGAAAAGCCGCGGAGCTCCTCATATACGATAATTCTATTAAAGAGGAGAATGAATGTGTAAGGGTTGATTTAGTCTTGGTATTGAATATTTTGTTTGTTTTCTACTCCTTATTACTATTTCTATAAGGAAAGTGAAATTTTGATGTCCCCTGTGAAGGTTGATATAATTAAGTGCTGAATCTACAGAGTAGTCATTTAATTATTATGCATTGAATATTGTCTATTAGTAAATATATTTTTCTATATTTTGCTTTAGTAGCAGATCTTTATTGAGATAGAAAATTCTGAAATTAATCTTACTGAAGCAAGTTGTTAAGTTATCAAGTATAGATCTAGAGTCTAATATTTGATGTATACTAGCTGAAGGGGTCAAGTGATTTTAAAGTTGAGTTGTGGCTTGTGGGCTCAGTTCTTCATGATCAGGTCCAGGAGCCATTACTGAGGGGGTTTAATCTATAGACATCCAATAAAAAGAAGTGTCTGAAATGTCAGCTGGTACATTTATGTCTTGCAAATATGTCAAATTTTTCTTCTCTGAAAGCAATGCATTATAATGTAATCAATATCGTCTATCATTTTGTATGTTACAGAATGCAGACACGATTGGAGAATCTTTGAATGTGGATTTTGCGAGAGCAAAGGAGAGTGAAGCTCTCGCCAAAATGAAAACACAGGAAGTGGTCCATAATGGCAACACGCTTCTTGATGATACAGATGGTGGAAGGGTAGCCGAAAAATCTGAAATTCATTCCACAAATGGCTACCAATCTGATAACACAGAAAAGAAAGAAGATTTTCTCGGTGTCGTAACAATGCCTAAAAATAATGTTCAGGACGTTGTAGACAAACTGAAGAAAAAGACTACTATCAATGGAAATATAGATTCAGTTGAATTAAGAAATACTTTAACAGAGGGCAAGGTCACATCTGAACAAGTAAAAAATGATTCGGAAAATGTTGAAAGTGCTACTTCTGACAATACAGAAATTAATTCCTCCCAAACACAGCCAGCAGTAGGTGAAAAAATGGTATCTCCCTCAGCAAATTGTGATAAAAATGGCCATTCCCAATCTGAAGGGGGATCCACAGCTTTAAAACCAAGTTTAGAATTGTCTGGTACTGATGGTACAAATAGTGTGCCCATTGAAAATCCAGAAACGGGTTCTGTTAACACAAGGACAAGTAGAAGTCGCAGCAAGACTCCAGTGACCACGAGAAGCAGAAGTGGAACTCCTGTCAGTGTGGCAGGCACTGCCTCCTCTATAGAAGACAGTCGCTGTAGCACCCCAGTAAGTACTGCCCACAGCAGTTGTACAACAGTGGTATCGGACGGTAGCAGGAGTTCAACACCTGACCCTATGTTGAAAACAGATAAAGTACAGTGTAACAATCAGGGAAATCTCATGGTTGGTGGAGTCGACAAAAAGGATTCTGCCTTTCTTAAAGACAAATGTGATGGAAATTCATTGAAAGCCAATCTAACAGACAGTCAGACCATTGAGCTTAGTTCAGAATCCAAAAGTTCTGAAGTGGACATGGCAGTTGACTCACAAATACAAATTAACCCGCCGTGTGACTCGGAAAATAAAGATTCATTAGATGCAAATTCAAGCAGCCAAAGTGCCCGTAGCTCTGTTGAGCGTTCGTTAGTTGACAGAACACGAAGCTCAGAGGAGCGACATTTAGGTCCTATAAGTCCACTAGGTAATAACTCAGGTTGTCGAAGTTCAGAGGAGAGATCCCTTGACTCAACAGACAGTGCAATGTCAAGTAAATCCAGAACATTTGTGCCTAAAGCCCGAAAGTCAGGTTTCCCATCTTCATCAGCAAAGAAACGTGACATGATGCTCTCAAATAATGTTATTGTTAAATTACCTGACTTTGATAACCCTATACAAATTGATAGTCGAACCCTGGAGAAAATAAGTAGGTTAGGAAAAATGGAAAATAAGCATAAGGGGGCAGGTCCCTCAAAATTTCATGATAAACATTTACAGAAGAAATCTTCCCCAAAAATTTCATCAAAACGCTCATCACCCATTCTATCTAGTCCTAGTAAGAAATTTCCATATAAGCGGAGAAAACGGAAATTAGGGGGTTATAAACTTCCAAATGAAATTCGCAAAGGTAAATCTGGGAAAAAGAAAAACGATTCGGAGAGTGGAAAAGACACTAAAGGTTCAGATTGTGATGAGAGTATAGATAGTGAGATGATTGCTGAGCTGAACGATAGTCAGGACCCTACTAGTGATGTGTCGGCAATGGACATAGACAATACATCGTGTTTGGAGTCAAATGCTCTCAACAAGGCAACTATAGTGGAAAAGGAAGATAGTCCAAGTAATGAACATTCGATTGAAAATATTTCTAAATCTACTGATGTCCCAACAAGTCCAGAAACTAACAAAGACAGCAACAATAGCAAAAGTGTTTGGGACATTTTCAAGAACACAAATGTCACGCCTAAAGGTAAAAATACTCTGGGTAGTACCAGGAGCACGAAAGGATCATGTGTCCGAAAGTTGGAGAAGACCGGAAAGGAGGTCCATAAAGGTAAAACAATGGACGATTATTTGTTAGGGAACACCATCAAGTCAGAACAGGAAGTGGAAACCAAGGTATGTACTTCTTACTTGGGCACATGTAAATCTGATGGTGTATAAGTCTAGAAATCAAAACAATTTAACAGAAATAATTTAATATTATTTGTAATTATCTTAAGTAGCTAATTAAACAGCATGTAATTAGGAGTTAAAAATACTATACATACAAAAAAATGTATGCTTTAGATATAAATATAATTATGATAAGGTTATCACATGACCTTCGAATTCGTTTATTTTAGTTTGTAAGTCAGAAAATGTATTGATCTCATTACTAATTCAGGGCTTTTTCCAAGCATGATTTGGGGCCGAAAATCGGCCCCATTCCCCATGGCAAAACCTCTAATTTTTTCCCAATTCAACCCGTAAATTTCCCAAAACCAAAGTTTCTTGAAAACTATCCAAAAACATTGCATGAACTTAGTTGGTTAAGGCTTTAAATATTTGTGAATTAGCTTCAGAAAAGTATATATCTTTATTGTTATGCTTTATTTCATATTTCATAATTTTCCCAAATCTTGGTTTTGTCGCACGTTTACCAAATTCAAAGACACAGGCCCCATTCCAAAAGCAGTGAGAAAAAGCCTTGTAATTCTATTGCAGTTTAGCTGCTGACCTGAGGGGCCGTGATCTCCCTCATCTCAAACCTCTCTTTATTCTGATATGTTGCATATTTGGCTTTCAAATTCAGTCTAATTTTCTTAGTGTAATTTCTCTTAAATTGCATTCATAACTGGTTTTTGCTTATCTATTTTATAAGCATTAAAGTATTGGGTCACTGTATTTAGGCATATAATATTATTATTTTATGGTAGAAAGATAATAGGTGCGACACAATATGTAGTGGTTAGCTTCCATCATGAATAATGTAGAAGAAAAATAACTGATCACTATGGTAATGCAAGAGTTAAAGTTACAAGATAAACAAGTTAACCTACATGTGACTTATTATTCTTGTTAGGTCACTTGAGACGAAGTCTTAAATGACCTATTCTAATGGCCTTTTGTCCGTCGTGTTGCGTCGTTCGTCGTGCATCATCCTTCGTGTGTTCGTAAACAATTTACATTTTCGACTTCTTCTCAAAAACTGCTGTAGCAATTTCAATGAAATTTTGCACAAACCTTCTAAGGCATGAGGCCAATCAAAATTGTGAATTATATGACCCATACTCCCCCAAGGGGCTGTGGGAGGGGTCAAAAGGGGTAAAATTGACTGAAATTTCAAAAACTTCTTCTCCATTCACAGATGTGGTAGAATCAAATACTCGTCATAGATAGAAAGATCTCAAGGCCCTTTACAAAAATTGTGAATTATATGACCCTGGGGTCTCGGGTTTCCCCCTGGAGAGGGGGTTAAGTTTACTATAGTTTTAGTAGTGAAAACACATTTTGGAGCATTATTTGATCATTTATAATAGAAAATTAGTCAAATGTTGTCAGAATTATCCCTATGAGATAGCCATTGAATCCTATGAACAAATTTCCCATGACTGACCCCCAGGGGCCATAGGGGCAGGACCAAAAGGGGTCAATTAGGCTAAAACTTCAAAAAATCTTCTGATGAAATTTTGGAACTGGTAAAATCAAATACTTTTCATAGATGGAAAGGTCTTAAGGTCCTTTACAAAAATCGTGAATTATATGACCCTGGGGTCTCATGTTACTCCCTTGGGAGGGGGTTAAGTTTACTGTAGTTTATATAGGAAAAACACATTTATGAAAATTATTTACTTATTTTTCATAGGAACTTAGTCAAACTCGGTTAGCATTTTTAGCCTGAGAAAGCATTTTAACGTCCCTTGTGGCCTTAGGGATGGGGCCTAAAGGGATCAAATAGGCTAAAACTTCTAAAATCTTCTTCTGAATTCACAAGATTTGATGGAACCAGATACTCTTCATAGATTGGAAGGTCTTAAGGCCCTTTTATTGTGAATTTCATGGCCCTGGGATCTCAGATTTTCCCCTGGGGAGGGTTCAAATTTACTAATATTTATTTAAGAAAAAAACTTTTATGAACATTATTTATATTTGCTTTGTTTTCATAGGAATATTAGTCAAACTGGGTTAGAATTATTAGCATAAGGTAGCATTTTAACATCATATCAATATTGGTCTTGGCCGACCCCCAAGAGCCAGAGGGGCGGGTCAAAAGTAATCAAATTGGCTAACTTTCTAAAAAAAAACTTCTTCTGAATTCACAGGTTTGATGGAACCAAATAATCTTACTAGATTAAAAAGTGAAATTTGTAAAATCACCGACACTGACTGACTTCTAATTTGGTTTTGTTGTTTAACGTTGGCAAAGCAAATTGGAATTTTAAGTATAAGGTCCGGTAACATAATACACTAACTATCAAAATGAAAAACAAAAAATAAAAATTCTAATACGAAGGTTCAACTTTAAAGTTTATTCTAATTTGTAACTACTTTTTACAGAGTTGAACCAACTTTGCAATGCTCTTTCTGTATCAGCACTGAGGTGACCGTTAATGCCTCTTGGGCCTCTTCTTTATCTAAAGCTTGTATCTTTTCAAAATTTGAAAATGAACTAACTAAGGTTTGATAAACAGCACAAACAACAACCTGTTGATGGGTAACTGCTATTTATACTGTATGCTTTTTAACTAAGGTTTGATAAACAACACGAACAACAACCAGTTGTTTGGGAACTGCTATTTATACTGTATGTTGTTGAACTATAACTAAGGTTTGATAAACAGCACAAACAATAACCAGTTGTTTGGTAACTGCTATTTATACTGTATGTTGTTGAACTATAACGAAGGTTTGATAAACAACACAAACAACAACCTGTTGATGGGTAACTGCTATTTATACTGTATGCTTTTTAACTAAGGTTTGATAAACAGCACAAACAACAACCTGTTGTTTAGGAACTGTTATTTATACTGTATGTTGTTGAACTATAACTAAGGTTTGATAAACAACACAAACAACAACCTGTTGTTTAGGAACTGTTATTTATATTGTATGCTGTTTAACAAATGTAACTATGTTTGACATCTTTAAGATTCTCCATTAACACTGTTTTATACTACTTTCAGGTGTCTGAGTCAAATGTAATGAGTACTCCATCTTGTAAGTACAACATCAAAGGATTATTTTTTTGACTTCAATTGTATTGTAAAGAAATTTATATAAAAACATAATGATATTTGAACAGTAAACGGTACACTCATGATGACACGATGGTGTTCATATCATAGACCATATGTAAAGTTAGATGATCAGGCAGCAAGGTACGCTTAAAAAGGAAAAGATGTGAACTGGAAGGAAGGTGCACCAGCTGATAATCCTTTTTTTATATATAAAAATACATGAAACTCCTTGATTAGCTGTACCTGCCAACAAAAGTCAGTACGGTGGCTTGTCTGCTTAGTCATGATCATGAAATGAAAATTGGAATATTCATATTGCAGCACACAAGATTGAGGTAGAGGAATCAAGGAAAAGGAAGAAAGTAGAAGGTTTGTGTATGATGATTACTGTGAAAATATTGTGTTTATAAAGTATAGCTAGCCATAATGGACAATTGTTTTATAGTGAGCAAGGGGGAGATAATCTTATGTATTTCTGTATTAATAGTACTGAATAGTAGATGGTCGCTCTTATTACAAAAATGTCTGATGACAAAAGACATTGGAAATTGATGATATATATATGTTTGTTATTATCATTCCCTAAATGTTAGCTACATTTGAAATGTGAGAGAATGCCAAGATATCACTTTCTGACTGACTTTTCCGGTACTGGGACTTTGCAGAAGCTGATCAAAAGTCAGTCTGTAGGTGATATTCTTTCCGCTAACACAGTAGCTTTGCAGACTACTATATGTGTATTGAGGAAAAGTTACCACAAAAGTCCTTACAGTGCCTTTGGTCAGTTGAAAGGACAGGTTTACAGCATCTTTACTTGTACGCCTTCCCTGTATTTTATTGGCTAATGAAAGCAAGCTCCTTATGGTGGTCACTTACATTGATTAGCTGATTGGCTGTTCAGAGACGCTATCTTGTATGTGTATGCCCTGATTACACTTGAGAAATTCTAATTATGTTACCAGATGATGATTCTGATGAGGAGGTAACCGTCCGTACCAATCCAATGTCGACTCCACAATCCAGCATACAGCAACAGTCAGGTTTGTTCTGATCTGAGGTCACTTTTAACACAATAGAAAATCTATCAAGCTTTTTGTCAATGATAGCATGAAACAAAATTGTAAGGTTAGTGTTTCAAAGATTTTCCGGAAAATTGATACACAGTAAAACACGCCTATAATGAACCTCTGGGGACCAACAGAATCACTCTGTTATAAGCATAAGCAGGTATACATTAACTGGGAATGGAAAGTACTACAGTTTAACCATGGATTCGTTAGGCGTTAGTTAGTTATAAACATGTTTTACTGTATTCGCAATTGGCTTTAACAGAAGTGCTTTTTATGTTTTACCATAAAAGACTTCAGTTGTTGGTATTATTTAGTAACTGTGCCACATGTAACACCAGACGTTATTATCTTGTAGGAAAAAAGCTGAAGTTGGAGGACACAAGAAAGACCCTGATCACAGTGCTAAAAACCCCCCCTGGTTCTATGCCTACCCCCACAGGACTCCGGTCTCTACTGCCTCCCTCACTGACGGCAAGTCCAGTCAACTCCATGCCAAAACTTGAAACGAACACAACAGTACAGAATGTTATAACTACACACAACAATCCACCTAAACTAATTGTCCTGTCATCGCCACCTTTATCCAACACTATACAGCAGCCACCATTTAGTTCAGCTATTACCATGGTTTCCAAGCCCTTGACTACAGTGTCGCATTCCTTGGTTTCCACTCCATTGTGTATTAAGAGCAATAACTCCCAACAAGATATCCTAGAGCTGACCCCACAGGGTCGAGCACCTGTCCTCAAGAATCTGCTCACAGAGAACATGGAGAGGGGTGTGTGCCTTGGAGAGGGTGAGGAGCCCGACTCAGAAAAAGAGAACAGTTCTGACTCTCTCCCGTCCAGTATGAGCTATCCGGTGACTCCACCAAAAACGCCCGACGAACAGCACAGTGAGGATATGTGTTCAGTAAGTAATTGGCCAACAACTGGGCGGAACTTTTCTTCGCTTCATTGTTGATAATTTCAGGGAGGGGTGGGCTCAAATTCATGGCTTCTGGGAGGGGGTGGGCTTCAATTCATGGGCTCTGGAATGACAGTACTGATTTCTATTAACTTTTTTGCTTGATTGAAGATTGCAGACTTTGCATTTTTTCATGAAGTTAAGAAAAAATCATATTAAATAGGATGAATTTTCCATGGAAAAATAATTTCTCTTCTGCATGAAAAAAAATCAGTCATACTTGCTTGATAATTGTGTGAATAAATTCCAGTGAACTAATTGCAATTCTTCTGGAAGGTTCATGATCATGTTACTGAGACGCTACACAATACATATCTCTCTAATGTGATATTTTATTTTAAATGTATTTACCAACTCTGTACAGCTTTCAAACAATACCTGATAGTTTTGTGAGTTTCTATGTTATGGTGCATGGTATTATGGTAGACAACATGTATCTGAAATTTTCATCCTTACTTGCTTCAAGGTTCCTATAAAATCGGGCATAGATTATATTCAAGTAAGTGTATAAATATCTTAGGCCAAAAAAATTAATTCTTAGTTTCTCAGGCCACGCCTTATGTATTTTCAACTGGTTTTCTTGGGATATAGTGACGATTGAGATATTTAAAAGCAGTTCTTAAAGATTGAGTAAGAATTTACATTTTCTACACGTGTTTTCATTGATTTTCATGTCCTTCAAGTGAGAAAAAAATATAATGTTATCTGCCGCATTTGTTTTCAGAGAAATAAAAAATAAAAAATATTCCCGCCGCTCGCACTGACTTTTTAAAAAAGTGGCCTGAGAAACTAACAATTAATTTTTTTTGGCCTTAGGTATATACATACGGGTCAAGCATCATTTCTGCTCTATCAAAGTAATTTGAGTCATCTAATATCCATGGAATTGGCTTAATTATCTAAATTCAAGGCATATAGCATTAATTTTCCACTGAGTTTCAGAAACTTCAGTAAAATGGGAAAAATGCAAGGTATCATTTCTTATGAATTGCAAGGGTCTTTTCCATAATCATTCGTAAACAAGAACCATAACTCTTGAACTTATTGTTTTTTTGATTGATCATATTATGACAGTAAAAATGATGCTTGGCAAGTACGGTCTGTTAAATTTGTTGTTGTTGTTGTCGATCATGTTCATTCTTATTGAAGTTTCCTTAGTTTACTTCAGTTTTTTTCTGTACAGGTGTCACATATATACAATGTTTTATTTCATAAGTGCATTGAGAATGATCAATTTTGATTGTAGGTGTGTTTTTGAAATCCTTATTTACGGTTTGATTTTCTTTATGGATGTTTTAAATTTGTCAGTACACAGAAAAAATTAATTTGGTAGTAAGGGTAATTTCATCTCATCAGATTCTTTTCAGAACAGCTTGGAATGACCTTGACTTCTAATGATCTTTTTTAATTATGGTGTTTTAAAGGTTGATCTAAGTCTTTCTAGTTATTTTGCATGTGCATGGTATATGTATGCTGGATTCCTTATGCCTAAGACTGTTTTATATTTTCTGAGTGAATACCTATAACAGGGAGAGACCTTACATAGGCATTTCTTGATGTTCAATTCCTTTTCAATTAAATTGAAATAAATTTTGTTGAAATTGAATACCTAAATTCGAAATTGCTGTGAATATCTAAATTCAACACTTTGTGAAATTACCGTGTTAGCTGAATTTCATGTTTAAACATTTACAAGAGGCTGTGGGCAAAATGTTTCTGTTTCCTCTCACATCATTAGTTTTAATACTTTATATGGATTTGATTAGGAAATTTTATCTTTACAGATTAAGTGGTAATATGTTCAAAAATTATCTAGATAAGATAAATAAGAAGAATGATTGAGGCTGACAATAACCAGTGTTTTATCGGTACAGGCCCCTCCTGGTCCCACGCCACCTGACAAGGACATCATTCCACTGTGTTGCTGTAAAATTAATGGTGCTAGTTTCAAAAAGCTCGGCTGTAGTACGACATACTGTCAGGCTCTCGATTCCATCGATGGAAAGGTAAATACAATATATATGTCACTATTACATCTATACCACATCATAATTAGCCAAACTGTATAATTAGCCAAACAATAAAACATGCAAGAAATGTCACAGAAAACTTATCGCAATAAATCGCTTGTGTGTGTTGTCGCTCATATCATTTCAAAGTGCTTAAGCATTACGTAGTAATGTAAACATTCAGAGGTGTATGTTTTGAGTGACCTGAGATCATGGCAACACGTTTCTCCTTAAGCTTGATACTGCATATATTATACAACTTCTTTATACACCAAAGAAAAATGTTATCAATTTTAATCGATCATCGATTGGTTCCACAAAACTGATGATGGATCATCAAATTTTAACGGATTTCCAACACTACTGAATATTCCTTTATTTAGGTGATGGTTAGTACAATATTCCTCTATTTAGGTGACGGTTAGTACAATATTCCTCTATTTAGGTGATGGTTAGTACAATATTCCTCTATTTAGGTGATGGTTAGTACAATATTCCTCTATTTTGGTGATGGTTAGTACAATATTCCTCTATTTAGGTGATGGTTTGTACAATATTCCTCCATTTAGGTGATGGTTAGTTAGTACAATATTCCTCTATTTAGGTGATGGTTAGTACAATATTCCTCTATTTAGGTGATGGTTAGTACAATATTCCTCTATTTAGCTGATGGTTAGTACAATATTCCTCTATTTAGGTGATGGTTAGTACAATTTTCCTCTATTTAGGTGATGGTTTGTACAATATTCCTCTATTTAGGTGATGGTTAGTACAATTTTCCTCTATTTAAGTGATGGTTAGTACAATTTTCCTCTATTTAGGTGATGGTTTGTACAATATTCCTCTATTTAGGTGATGGTTAGTACAATATTCCTCTATTTAGGTGATGGTTAGTACAGTTTTCCTCTATTTTGGTGATGGTTAGTACAATATTCCTCTATTTAGGTGATGGTTAGTACAATTTTCCTCTATTTAGGTGATGGTTAGTACAATATTCCTCTATTTAGATGATGGTTAGTACAATATTCCTCTATTTAGGTGATGGTTAGTACAATATTCCTCTATTTAGGTGATGGTTAGTACAATTTTCCTCTATTTAGGTGATGGTTTGTACAATATTCCACTATTTAAGTGATGGTTAGTACAATATTCCTCTATTTAGGTGATGGTTAGTACAATATTCCTTTATTTAGGTGATGGTTAGTACAATTTTCCTTTATTCAGGTGATGGTTAGTACAACATTCCTCTATTTAGGTGATGGTTTGTACAATATTCCTCTATTTAGGTGATGGTTAGTACAATATTCCTCTATTTAGGTGATGGTTAGTACAATTTTCCTTTATTTAGGTGATGGGTTGCTGCAATAAGGTGACAGGTTCCCAGCTGGTCCGGCCGGGAGTCAAGATACCGTTCATGGCCCTGTGTGAGGCACATCGTAAACGGTTACGACTACACCAATGTTGTCCTGGTTGCGGCCATTTCTGTGCACAGGTAGGCCCTGGATGATGTATACAAGTCTAGTAGCTGGTCAATGTTGGGTTGTGAATCCATCAGTGTTAAAAAAAAGAGATTTCAATCTATCGAAAACTTGTTTTAGATATTCAACTATCATTTTCACCTTTTTAACCTTTTCACATTTTTTGGCTTTTAAGGCTGTCATTTATGCAAAATATTGTGTATTATATCAGTGGCGTAGCTAGGTTTGGAAGGACCTGCATGCTTAGGGGTGCAGGGGGCGGTAGCCCTCTGCTCAGGGTCCAGGGGCGAAGCCCCGGTAGGGTATGGGATGCGAAGCCCCCCAGAAGCTGATGGGAAATTGTTATAATGTAATAACTATTTTATCTCTTTGGTGAAGTTCTATAAATGTATATATATGAATGGTTAAATGGAGGTCACGATTTTGAGGTTTATAACCATGCGAAAATTATATATAAAATTAGAACAGTGGTGATTTTATATTGTCTACACTGTATAATCGTACTATATTAGACTCCTCTGACCAGTGCTCGAGCAAAAAACATGGATTTTGGCTGTGAATAATAAAATAGTAAGCAATGGCTGAATTTTGTATTATTTTAACTTAGGACAAAATTTTGGCGAATATTTTAACAAAATTAAGATTAGATTCGTGTGTTTGGTTTGTTTACGATAGCAATTCAAAGACCACTGCCAAAATGGTGGAAATTGCGTAAGACCAGCCCCCTGAACACCTCAATAAAAAAATGAAACATTTTATATATGACAAGATTTCTACCTATTCTGGTCTATTTAGATATTTTTAGCCCACCATCATCAAATGGTGGGCTATTCAAATCGCTTTTTGTCCGTGGTCCGTGGTCCGTGGTCCGTCCCTCCGTCCGTTCACAATTCTTGTTATCGCTATTTCTCAGAAAGTACTGAAGGGATCTGTCTCACATTTCATATGTAGGTTCCCCTAGGGCCCAAGTTGTGCATATTGCATTTTGGGACCAATCGGTCAACAAGATGGCCGCCAGGCAGCCATCTTGGATTTTGATAGTTAAAGTTTGTTATCGCTATTTCTCAGAAAGTACTGAAGGGTTCTTTCTTAAATTTCATATGTAGGTTCCCCTAGGGCCCTAGTTGTGCATATTGCATTTTGGGACCAATCGGTCAACAAGATGGCCATCTTGGATTTTGATAGTTAAAGTTTGTTATCGCTATTTCTCAGAAAGTACTGAAGGGATCTGTCTCAAATTTCATATGTTGGTTCCCCTAGGGGCCTAGTTGTGCATATTACATTTTGGGACCAATCGGTCAACAAGATGGCCGCCAGGCAGCCATCTTGGATTTTGATTGTTAAAGTTTGTTACCGCTATTTCTCAGAAAGTACTGAAGGGATCTTTCTCAAATTTCATATGTAGGTTCCCCTAGGGCTCTTGTTGTGCATAATGCGTTCTTGGATCAATCGGTCAACAAAATGGCTGCCAGGCTGCCATCTTGGATTTTGATAGTTAAAGATTGTTATCGCTATTTCTCAGAAAGTATTGAATGAATCTGTCTCAAATTTCTTATATAGGTTCCCCTAGGGCCCTAGTTGTGCATATTTCGATTTGGGACCGATTGATCTACAAGATGCCGCCAAGAAGCCATCTTGGATTTTGATAGTTGAAGTTTGTTACTGCTGTGTCTCAGAAAGAACTGAAGCGATCTGTCTCAAATTTTGTATGTTTGCAAAAGTTTTAAAAGCAGAGAAAAGATCACTCTTTCCATTGTCAGACATAGACTATTTTTTGGTGGGCGCCAAGATCCTTCTGGGATCTCTTGTTTTTCTAAAAATCAACTTAAAAAAAAAAAATTCTAAATCCACAACCTGAACTTGATATTCGACAAAAAACAAAGCCAACTATTTCGTACCACGGATATCATTGGTTAATACGCGTTTTATCGGGCTGCAAGTGAACCAAAATTAAAAAAAAAAACACCTTCATTACTAAGGCGAAAAAACATGTTGTTAGTGCTATTTGAGGGATGTTTGGCTATCATTTAACATAAATTATTTTTATTATTATTTGTTTTTAATATTTTTAATTTTCATGTGATGTTGTTTATTTTGGTGATCGTAAGTGTTTGCCGATTCAAAATCCTCATTTGCTGGAGGATCTAATATTTTCTTCGACATGATTTAAAGATAACCACATTTAACAACTTGGTAACAGGAAATATATACACTATTCTAATAAATTTCCTTGATGGCCAATACATTAAGTCTTTCAAATGTACACAAAGTTATGTTAGGCATACAGCCGGTCATATCACATGTATTTTTAGGTCATCTGACCCGAAGGGTCAGGATGACCTATAGTCATCATGTTTCGTCCGTCGTCGTCCGCCGTCCGCCGTGCGTTAACTTTTCACATTTTGAACTTCTTCTCAAGTTTGACCAGTGGGATTGAGCTGAAACTACCTGAAATGATCCTGAGATGGTCCCGACAAAGTGTTGTTATTTTTCGGGTCGATCCGAAATCCAAGATGGCCGCCACAGCCGCCATCTTGAAAACACATTTTAAACTTCTTCTCAAGTTCTACCGGTGCGATTTGGCTGAAACTTGCATGAAATGATCCTGACATGGTCCAGACAAAGTATTGTTACATCTCTGGTTGATCCCAAATCGAAGATGACTACCATGACACTATGTCTAATTAATTTCCTATATTTAAAGGCCCTTGGGCCTCTTGTTTGAAATAAAATTTGTTGAAAGAAATTGAAAATGATCCTGACATGATCCTGACAAAGTGACACCATATATAATTAATTTTACTATTGTCAAGGTAGTCAGATGACCATTAAGGCCCTTTGGGCCTCTTGTTACGTCATTTATATTCTGCAGCGTTACGTGTATATAATGTTGTAATTTTTCTGACACTACAAAAATGTTAGTCAGATTATTTTTTGCATGCTCGAGCATGCAAGCATGCACGGGCGCTACGCCACTGTATATATTATGAAATTATTGTTTATTAGGGTAAATTTTACCAGTGTAAGAAGGAGGGTTCTTTGTCTGTACACAACTTCCACAAGCAGTGCCAAGTCCTAAAGGGAGGTAAATACTACTGTCCTCACTGTGGGGAGGAGTCACAGCAGTTTGAGGTGACCTTATCACTAGAGGAGCCTGGTGGGGACGGTCAAGTGGCAGAGGAGAAAACCAATGCCAGGGCAGCTGTGTAAGTTTCTTTGAAAGTTGTCCAAAATGTCAAGAATTTAAAATGTTCACATGTTTTCCAAAACCAAGAAGCCTGAAGTCAGATGTTTCCATACACTTGCTGGAATTAATGATATATTGATTTCTATTGTTAAGATTAAGTAGGTCAACTATACTTTTTGATTTTTGAATTGTGGAGTATTTCTTTATCTTAAGAACCGAGAAGAAAGACAAACAATTTGATTTAACTTGCCTTACAGAAATATAGATGTAAACAGATTTGTACAGTACATGTAATATTAGCAGACTCCAGATCTCCCAGGGTGCATTGAGGTCCCCACAATTTCGCTTCTGTAAACAGCTCAGCGAAATTTCAAGATTCTTGAAAAATGTATTTCGGACACATACTAATTTCTTTGATACATATTGTAAGTTTCCTTTTGTATCCTTTTCCTGTAAATGTCTGTCAGTTCTGACATATTATAATTTGATAATTCAATATCTAACCAAACAATTGTGGATTATTTTGCGGAAACACTTGATTAACTTGTAAGTAAATAGTCACGATTTGCATACTTCGTCCGCCGTTTCAAAAACAATCACTGTGATCATATAAAAAGGGGGCGAAATGTATTGAATAATCGTCATGACGTAATATTGTGACCCGAGGTCAACAGACGGCCAGTTCGTGAGCTGTTGACAGTGGCGAATGTGGGGACCGCAATGAACCCTGGGAGAGTTTGGCAGACTCCATGACTGGTAAATTTTGTCTAGTACTTTCTAATGTATTTACTTAATTTTATTTTGCAGTGTAAATAGAGCAAAGATGAGCATTCATGCTAACACATACAGATCATTCCTAAAGCCAGAAAAAGATCCGAGTGAAGATCAAATAACTGCCTCTCATAAACTGTCCAACGACAAGACACTGTCTACGGGTATAAACATTTATTGGAAGTTGGGGACTTAACTTTTGACCTAGGCATAGTTTTATGAACATTCCTTAAATTGAAGGAATTCCTTTACTTAAAACTCTCCATAGGAAAGTATTACAGATTTTAAGGAAACCTCCTTAACTATAGTAATGCTTTCCTATAGAGAATTTTAAGTTAAGGAATGTTTGTGGGTACTTGTATTTGCTTGCTCTTGATATAATGTAAATGTATTACTAATTTTAAATCAAATTTTAGTGTAAAAGTGATGTTGAACAGGTTAGAACAATGATGAAGTTGTGCAATCACCAATTCAACATATTATTTATATTCACAACATACGTGAAATGAAATTATCAATCATGTTATAGTACTCTTTGACCGTGAATTGATCAAAATTGTTGTATTTTATTGAAAAAATTAACTCTATAAGTAATAAAGGACAAAACACCATGTAACTTACAAAGAGAATTGTTTGGGATGTCTCTATCTCTGAACAATTGTATATTCTGTACAGGTGGAGTTCCCATAGGACCAGATAAGAATGCCCTTGAAAAGGTCATAAATAGTTTGGCTGTAGAAAGGTAAATATTTCATTATAAATGATTTCCTTTACTTAATGACTAAAAGGTTAAGTTGGCAGATAAATATTTTTTCAGGTATTACTTAAAGGTAAATCTATGAAGGTATGTATATATATATACATTAAAGTCACTAACTTACATTTGTTCCAGAATTATCCACATGAGAGTGGCATAAATGCATCCTGCTTCTCCCTCATGGAATAATTCTGGAATAATAAGAATTCTTAGATGATTTGTGATAAAAAAAGCAGTTGAGTATATGTGATAGCTGAACATGAACTTTTTACATTTTCATCACATTACTTGCAGGCCATTGAAGTACCGTAAATTGCCAAAATCTATGTTCAACCCAGCTTATGAGGGAGACTTGGAAAAAATAATATTTATGATAGGTAAGTTTGAGACTAAAAAGAATACTCAAATATATGTAATAGGATATGATATTGATTCTTTTTTATGCTAAAAAGTCCTCTGCCATTCCGATGTAGCCTTGTTGCTCACAGATTGTTTTGTTAATCTCATCTTTCTATTTTGTATTTCAGTTGATGGTTTTGACCCCAATGAGAAGTATGAGGATTATGATAACCAGACAGCATTACATGCAGCTGCCATTGGTGGTAGTCTACCTATAGTTCACCTACTTGTACAGGTAAGTTATTGGTGGTAGTCTACCTATAGTTCACCTACTTGTACAGGTAAGTTATTGGTGGCAGTCTACCTGTAGTTCACCTGCTTGTACAGGTAAGTTATTGGTGGCAGTCTACCTATAGTTAACCTGCTTGTACAGGTAAGTTATTGGTGGCAGTCTACCTATAGTTCACCTACTTGTACAGGTAAGTTATTAGTAGGAGTCTACCTATAGTTCACCAGCTTGTACAGGTAAGTTAATGGTAGGAGTCTACCTATAGTTCACCTGCTTGTACAGGTAAGTTAATGGTAGGAGTCTACCTATAGTTCACCTGCTTGTACAAGTAAGTTAATGACAGGAGTCTACCTATAGTTCACCAGCTTGTACAGGTAAGTTATTGGTGGTAGTCTACCTATAGTTCACCTGCTTGTACAGGTAAGTTATTGGTAGGAGTCTACCTATAGTTCACCAGCTTGTACAGGTAAGTTATTGGTGGTAGTCTACCTATAGTTCACCAGCTTGTACAGGTAAGTTATTAGTAGGAGTCTACCTATAGTTCAAAAGCTTGTACAGGTAAGTTAATGGTAGGAGTCTACCTATAGTTCACCTGCTTGTACAGGTAAGTTATTAGTAGGAGTCTACCTATAGTTCAAAAGCTTGTACAGGTAAGTTAATGGTAGGAGTCTACCTATAGTTCACCTGCTTGTACAGGTAAGTTAATGGTGGCAGTCTACCTATAGTTCACCTGCTTGTACAGGTAAGTTATTGGTGGGAGCAGAGTCTACAAATATATAGAGTAGGACAGAGATGTATTACCAATAAATAAATGTCTTTGAGATGTATGTACATGTATTTTAACATTTTTCAAGAAAAATAATTAAGGTATGAAACTTGTCGAAAGTAAATTCTTTAAAGACTCGGAGAAGTGATGATTGTCATTCCTCGTTCATCTGTTAAAGAAAAAATAGAGTAGCATAATTTTGAAGTTGAGGACCATTTTTCTGTAACAATTTGTTGCAGTAGTAACCTGAACAATCTTTATCATGTTTACTGTGTGAAGGGAGATTACTGTTGTTACAACTATTTGTGTAGGCCGGATCGTCTATCCACCGAACTGACAAGGAGATGAAGACACCACTGATGTATGCAGCAGAAAATAACCATGTAAATATTGTACAGTATTTCCTCAAGATGGATGCTGATGTTACATTAAGGGTGAGTTTTTCTAAATACAAGCTATTAATACTTATATTATATGTGATGTACTTTTTTGTACAATGGAAATAAAGGTTCTACTAATTGAATAATTTCATACTTTTTTGAAACTTATATTGATAAATGTCTGTATATGTTGTCTCTATTTCAAAAACTTTTTTTCACAAATAGATTTAATAGATTTGTGTCACCTGAGATCCCTATTTTAACTCAGACATTGTGTTGCATGAGATCCCTATTTTGACTCAGACATTGTGTCACATGAGATCCCTATTTTGACTCGGACATTGTGTCACCTGAGGTCCCTATTTTGACTCGGACATTGTGTCACATGAGATCCCTATTTTGACTCAGACTTTGTGTCACCTGATATCCCTATGTTGACTCAGACTTTGTGTCACCTGAGATCCCTATTTAGACTCAGACTTTGTGTCACCTGAGATCCCTATTTAGACTCAGACTTTGTGTTACCTGAGATCCCTATTTTGACTCAGACTTTGTGTCACCTGAGGTCCCTATTTAGACTCAGACTTGTGTCACCTGAGGTCCCTATTTAGACTCAGACTTTGTGTTACCTGAGATCCCTATGTTGACTCAGACTTTGTGTCACCTGAGATCCCTATTTTGACTCAGACTTGTGTCACCTGAGGTCCCTATTTAGACTTGTGTCACCTATTCCCCCCTATTCTATAACTGTTGCAGGCTGAGGATGGTATGACTGTGTTACATTATGCTGCTAAAGCTGGACATGTGGGTGTGCTCAAATTACTACTCGAGGCTGACAAAATCAACATCAATGTACAGGTACAGCACGGATTTTTCCAGGATTTCTTGTTGCTTAATCGAACACAATCACAATTTTAAAAACTTAAAAGATATAAGGAAACTTTACATTGATTTTGAATTGTTTAATTAGGTCATCTGACCGAAGGTCAGGATGGCCTATTGTCATCATGTTTTGTCCGTCGTCGTGCGCCGTCAGCCGTCCGCCGTCCGCCGTGCATAGTGCGTAAGACTGTTTATACAAAAGCCTACTCCTCCTTCATCCTTTGATGGATTTCATCCATATTTGGTGTGAAATATCATTGGGGAAGGGCAATTATATTTTATATATATGAGCATGGTCCGACCCTAGGGTCAGAGGGGCGGGGCCCCGAAAGGGCAAATTTTCTTAATTTTAGCTTTAAAATCCTACTCCTCCTTTATCCTTGGATGAATTTCATCCATATTTGGTGTAAAATATCATTTGAGAAGGACAATCATATTTTATATAAATGAGCCTGGTCCGACCCCTAGGGGCTGAGGGGTGGGGCCCCAAAAGGGCAAATTTTCTAATTTTAGCTTTAAAATCCTACTCCTCCATCATCCTTGGATGGATTTCATCCATATTTAGTGTGAAACATCATTCGGGAAGGACAATCATATTTTATATAAATGAGCCTGGTCCGACCCCTAGGGGCTGAGGGATGGCCCCAAAAGGGCAAATTTTCTTAATTTTAGCTTTAAAATCCTACTTCTCCTTTATCCTTGGATGGATTTCATCTATTTTTGGTGTGAAACATCATTGGGGAAGGACAATCATATTTCATATAAATGAGTCTGGTCCAACCTCTAGGAGCTGAGGGGGGGCCCCAAATGGGCAATTTTTTTTTAATTTTAGCTGGCCAACTTCCTGTTTTCAGGTTTCGGTCTCTGATCTAAATGAAAATTGGTCTATAGGGGTTTTAAATGATGTGGAACAACATACAAACATTTTCGTAAAGATTTTGGTATTCCAAGATGGCCCCTGGCCCACTTCCTGTGTTCGGGTTCAGTCTCCGATCTCAATGAAAATTGGTGTATATGGGTTTTAATTGATTCAGATGGGGGAACTTTAGGTGAGGACAATCATATTTTGTAAAGGACCGAGCTAAGACCCATGGGGATAGTACGGCGGAGGTCAAAAAAATGGGAGCTTTGCTGAAATTTGGCTTTAAAATCTGACTCCATATATTAATCCTTGAATGGGTTACAACCATATATGGATGAAGGGCTACCAAGTTTGTTCAACAAATGACATTTACCTATTTCAGAAACTTACACATTCAACTAAGGAGTTCCTTGTATTGTTTATATTAATTGTTAACCACTACTTTATACTGTGACTTTGTTGTTTTGTGCCATGAGTCAGATGACCGTTAAGGCCCATGGGCGTCTTGTTTTGTATTACTCACTATATTTGCACTCTTAAACTGCAATTCTTGAGGCCAAAATTTGAAGTATTACGTATGTTGTAGGATGATGGTGGCTGGACCCCTATAATTTGGGCGTCAGAACATAAATATGTGAACGCTGTCAAATACTTAGTCAAGAATGGTGCTGACCCAAACCTTAAAGACAAGGTAAGTAAAGGCCTATCATATCTCTACCTTTCAAAATATCACAGTTTGTAACTTTATTCCCTACAACGTAGTAAGGGTGGGATGGGGGTATACTGGAATCAGGTTTTTAGGTCATCTGACCCAAAGGGACACTCCCAGACCCCCTTTCATTTTGATGTTACGCTTTTTCATAATTTAATGTTGGCAGGTCTGGAACGGGAACAGATTTTGTATAAATGATGACTCTGTCCCCCCTGGGGCCTGAGGGGCGGGGCCCAATAGGGAAAATTTTTGTAATTCTTTAAAACACTACTAGTGAAAAAGTTTTCAATGGATTGTAACCAAATTTTGCCAGAAATATCCTTGGGGTTAAGGGGAACAGATTTTTCATAAATGGTGAAGGGCGGAGTCCCATAGGGGAAATTGAGGAAAATTCCTTCAAAACGCTTCTAATCATGAAGTTCTTATTGGATTTTGACCAAATTTGGATCTCTCTCTCAAATATCACATGTAGGTTTTCCTAGGGCCATGGTTGTGCATATTGTATTTTTAGCTCAACTGGTCCAAAGGACGGAAGTGAGCTTATGGGATACCGCAGCGTCCGGCGTCCGTCAACAATCGACTTCTTCTCCATAACCGCTGGTCGGATTTCAACAAAATTTGACTGGTAGCATCCTTATGGGCTACTAACTGAAAATTGTACAAATGATAGGGCTGACCCACCGGGGGCTTGAGGGGCGGGGTCAAAAGGGGTCAATTTGGCTATTTCCATATAAATGACTTCTTCTCTGCAACTAAGCGTGGTATAGCACCCATAATGCAATGGTAGCATCCTTATAGGGTGGGGATTTCAAATTGTGCAAATGATGGGGCTGACCCCCCGGGGGCCTGAGGGGCGGGGTCAAAAGGGGCCAATTTGGCTATTTCCATATAAACAACTTTTCTCTGAAACTAAGCATGGTATAGCACCCATAATACAATGGTAGCATCCTTATAGTGTGGGGATTCAAAATTGTGCAAATGATAGGGCTGACTCAACGGGGGCTTGAGGGGCGGGGTCAAAAGGGGTCAATTTGGCTATTTCCATATAAATGACTTCTCTGCAACTAAGCATGGTATAGCACCCATAATGCAATGGTAGCATCCTTATAGGGTGGGGATTCCAAATTGTGCAAATGATAGGGCTGACCCCCAGGGGCCTGAGGAGCGGTGTCAAAAGTGGTCAATTTCCATATAAATGACTTTTTCTCTGCAACTTAACATGGGATTATGCTCATAATGCAATGGTTACATCCTTATAGGGTTTGGATTCAAAATTTTGCAAATGATGGGGCTGACCCCCGGGGGCCTAAAGGGTGGGGTCAAAAGGGGTTAATTTAGCTATTTCCATATAAACGACTTCTTCTCTGCAACTAAGAATGAAAGAGCACTTATAATGCAATGGTAGCATCCTTATAGGGTTTGGATTTGAAATTGTACAAATGATAGGGCTGACCCCCGGGGCCTTAGACAGCAATAGATGCGAGGTCAAAAAGGTCAATTAGGCTACTACATGTACTTTCATATAAATTACTTTGTCTCTGAACCTATGTATTGGATAGCATATTTGGATGGTATTAATAGCATCATTGTATTGTTGTGATTCAAAATTAAACTTTGGGAGTCAATTTTGCTTATTTTTAGCCCACCATCATCAGATGGTGGGCTATTCAAATCGCTTTTTGTCCGTGGTCCGTCCGTCCTTCCGTCCGTCCTTCCGTCCGTCCGTCCGTTAACAATTCTTGTTATCGCTATTTCTCAGAAAGTACTGAAGGGATCTGTCTCGTATTTCATATGTAGGTTCCCCTAGGGCCCTAGTTGTGCATATTGAATTTTGGGACCAATCGGTCAACAAGATGGCCGCCAGGCAGCCATCTTGGATTTTGATACTTAAAGTTGTTATCGCTATTTCTCAGAAAGTACTGAAGGGATCTGTCTTCAAATTTCATATGTAGGTTCCCCTAGGGCCCTAGTTGTGCATATTGCATTTTGGGACCAATCGGTCAACAAGATGGCCGCCAGGCAGCCATCTTGGATTTTGATAGTTAAAGTTTGTTTATCGCTATTTCTCAGAGAAGTATGACGGATCTGTCTCAAATTTCATTATATAGGTTCCCCTAGGGTCCTAGTTGTGCATATTGTGCTTTTGGGACAGTCGGTCAACAAGATGGCCGCCAGGCAGCCATCTTGGATTTTGATAGTTAAAATTTGTTGTCGCTATTTCTCAGAAAGTACTGAAGGGATCTGTCTCAAATTTTATATATAGGTTCCCCCTAGGTCCTAGTTGTGTTCGTTGTTTGGGACCGATCGGTCAACAGGATGGCCGCCAGGCAGCCATCTTGGATTTTTATAGTTAAAGATTGTTATCGCTATATCTCACAAAGTACTGAAGGATCTTTCTCAAATTTCATATGTAGGTGCCCCTAGGGCTCTATTGTACATAATGCGTTTTTGGATCGATCGGTCAACAAAATGGCCGCCAGGCTGCCATCTTGGATTTTGATAGTAAAGATTGTTATCGCTATTTCTCAGAAAGGTATGACATTTTTGAATCTGTCTCAATTTCTTATAATAGGTTCCCCTAGGGCCCTAGTTGTGCATATTTCGATTGGGACCGATTGATCTACAAGATATGCCGCCAAGAGCCATCTTGGATTTGATAGTTGAAGTTTGTTACTGCTCTGTGTCTCAGGAAGTACTGAAGCGATCTGTGACCTGTCTCAAATTTTATATATAGTATGTTTGCCAAAAGTTTGAAAAGCAGAGAAAAGATCCCTCTTTCCATTGTCAGACATAGATCATTCTTTGGTGGGCGCCAAGATCCCTCTGGGATCTCTTGTTCTAATTGTCAGAGTCTTGTGGTAATTACTAACAAAAACCAGGTGAGCGATACAGGCCCTCTGGGCCTCTTGTTGGGATTGATCGTTCAACAAGATGGCCACCAGGCAGCCATCTTGGATTTTTAGCCCACCATCATCAGATGGTGGGCTATTCAAATCGCCTTTCGTCCGTGGTCCGTCGTCCGTCCGTCCTTCCGTCCGGTCCGTCCGTCCGTTAACAATTCTTGTACCGCTATTTCTCTAAAAGTACTGAAGGATCTTTCTCAAATTTCATATGTAGGTTCCCCTAGGACCCTAGTTGGGCATATTGTATTTTGGGACTGATCGGTCAACAAGATGGCCGCCAGGCAGCCATCTCTTGGTTTGAAGTTTAAAGTTTTTACCGCTATTTCTCAGAAAGTACTAAAGAGGATCTTTCTCAAATTTCATATGTAGGTTCCCCTAGGACCTAGTTGTGCATATTGAATTTTGGGACTGATCGGTCAACAAGATGGCCGACCAGCGCCATCTTGGATTTGATAGTTAAAGTTTGTTACGGCTAATTCTCAGAAAGTACTGAAGGGATCTTTCTCAAATTTCATATGTAGGTTCCCCTAGGCTCTATTTGTACATAATGCGTTTTTGGATCGATCGGTCAACAAAATGGCGCCAGGCTGCCATCTTGGATTTGATAGTTAAGATTGTTATCGCTATTTCTCAGAAAGTATTGAATGAATTCTGTCTCAAATTCATATATAGGTTCCCCTAGGGCCCTAGTTGTGCATATTTCGATTTGGGACCGATCATTATTCAAGATGGCCGCCAAGGAGCCATCTTGGATTTTGATAGTTGAAGTTTGTTACTGCTATTTCTCATAAAGTATTGAAGTGATCTTTCTCAAATTTCATATGTAGGTTCCCGTAGGACCCTAGTTGTGCATATTGCATTTTGGGACTGATCGGTCAACAACGATGTGCCGACCAGGCCGCCATTCTGGATTTTGATAGTTTAAAGTTTGTTCCTGCTATTTCTCAGCAATTAGTACTGAAGGATTTTCTCAAATTCATATGTAGGTTCCCCTAGGACCCAGTTGTGCATATTGCATTTTGGGACTGATCGGTCAACAAGATGGCCGACCGGTGGCCATCTTGGATTTTGATAGTTAAAGTTTGTTACCGCTATTTCTCAGAAAGTATTGAAGGGATTTGTTCTCAAATTTCATATGTAGTTCCCCTAGACCCTAGTAGTGCAATATTGCATTTTGGACTGATCAGTCAACAAGATGGCCGCCAGGTAGCCATCTTGGATATTGATAGTTTAAAGTTTGTTTACCGCTATTTCTCAGAAAGCACTGAATGGATCTTTCTCAAATTTCATATGTAGGTTTTCCTAGGAACCCCAGTTGTGCATATTGCATTTTGGACTGATCAGTACAAGATGGCCGCCAGGTAGCCATCTTGGATTTTGATAGTTAAAGTTTGTTACCGCTATTCTCAGAAAGCACTGAAGGATCTTTCTCAAATTTCATATGTAGGTTCCCTAGGACCCAGTTGTGCATAATTGCATTTTGGGACTGATCGCGTCCAAAAAATGGCATCGGCCGGACCGGAGCCATCTTGGATTTTGATAGTTAAAGTTTGTTACCGCTATTTCTCAGAAAGTATTGAAGGGATTGTTCTCAAATATCATATGTAGGTTCCTCTAGGACCCTAGTTCTGCCTATTGCATTTTGCGACCACCATCTTGGATTTTGATAGTTTAAAGTTTGAAAAGCAGAAAAAAGAAGTGTAAGTTTGAAAAGCAGAGAAAAGATCCCTCTTTCATTTGTCAGACATAGATTAATCTTTGGTGGGCGCCAAGATCCCTCTGGGATCTCTTGTTAATTGTGAAAGTCAGTTATCACTATTTCTCAGGAAGTACTGAAGGGATCTCTCTCAAATTTGACATGTAGGTTCCCCTAGCGCCCTAGTTGTGCATATTGCATTTTGGGACCGATTGGTCAACAAGATACCCGCCAGGCCACCATCTTGGATTTTGTTAATTGAAGTTTGTTATCGCTATCTCTCAGAAAGTACTGAAGCGATCTTTCTCAAATTTTATATGTAGGTTCCCCTTGAAACTTGTGCATATTGTATTTTCGGACTTATCAGTCAACAAGATGGCAGACAGGTAGCTATCTTGGATTTTGATAATTGAAGTTTGTTGGTTTTATATATCTCAGAAAGTACCGAAAGGATCTTTCTCAAATTTCAAATGTAGCAAAAGTTTTAAAAAACTGAAAAGATCCCTCTTACCATTGTCAAAGGATCATTATTTGGTTAGCGCCAAGATCCCTCTGGGATCTCATATAAGATAATATTAATAGCCAGGGTCATTTAAGGATGTACCAGATTTAGATGAAAGGCAGAGCACCCGAAGATAAACCACCGACCAGCAGTACCTGGCAACTACCCCATATGGGATTTGAATTAACAACTTCAAGTTGGAGGGCTTCTGCTAATATGCTGGTACCATCTTAACCACACTACTACCACAACTTCTAGATTTGACATTTAATAGCCATGAAAGAAATTGAATTTCAGTAGAGCAAACAGTTCAACTGAATTCACAAGCATTTGAGTACTGGAGAGAGCTTATATATTGTCAGTGTTATGTTGTGAACAGGAGGAGAACACGAGTCTTCACTGGGCCGCTTTCTCAGGAAGTGTAGACATCGCCGAAATATTCCTTAATGCAGGCTGTGATTTAGAGACTCCTAATGAACACGGAGACCGTCCATTGTAAGTAGATCAATTTATTGACAGTCAAGTACATAGATTTTTTTCCTATGTTGAATTTTCATTTCTCTGATAAATAAATGGGTGTTAGAAAAATGTCACAACTGGAGTGTTTTATAATAAATATTGTAAGACACCTCACATGTAATAGAACACTGTATTTTTATGTCGGGTAATTTTGATGCCATAACCGAACAATGTGACATGGAAATGCTACATCTGAGGTGGAATTTAAAAATCTTATATAGAAATAAAGTTTTTGTCTATTACTAGCAGTGCTCCAGCTAATTTTTTGAGGGGCAGGTATTTGTATTCACATTTTTGAAAGTTTGGGGTAAGACTCAATTTAAGAGGAGTACATTTGAACTAAGTTTGAAATGAAAGAAATAACAAGCTCCATACTTGTGTATTTTCATACACAATGTGTGCAATAATCATTTAATAATTAAGGATTAACTTGAATAGATTTTTTATGTTATGGAGATATAACACAAAAATCTGAGTGTACTCTAGATAAACCGCGAAGCGGTTTATGATGAGAGTACACTCAGATTTTTGTGTTATATCTCCATAACATAAAAAATCTATTCAAGTTAATCCTTGTAATTCAATTTACTAAAGATAATCTCTTCAATATTCAAAATTCATTTTGGGACTCTTGTCTATGAAATTATTACGCCGGCATCTAAAGCAATCAGAAGCAATGTTACGAACGGCGACGCGATTTTTTCCTTTATGAGCTGATAAAGTACATGTTTAAGCCAATGAAAATGCTCGTAACAAGCAAAATTAAATAATTATATAATAATAATATTATTAGATTTTGTTAACTTTTTTTTCATAAGTTGATATGCCACTCACCTACAAAACCTAAATATTATCTACATGTACATAGCTATGTATTAACTAAAAATCTAATCCTATTGGTAATTTCAGACACATAGCTGCACGACAAGATCACTACGAATGTGTAGTGTAAGTACACCAGAAATATGTTTCATATTCTAACTGTACTAGTTGACATGTATGAGTAGATCACTACGAATGTGTAGTGTAAGTACACCAGAAATATGTTTAATATTCTAACTCACTACGAATGTGTAGTGTAAGTACACCAGAAATATGTTAAATATTCTAACTGTACTAGTTGACATGTATGAGTGGATCATTACGAATGTGTAGTGTTAGTACACCAGAAATATGTTTAATATTCTAACTCACTACGAATGTGTAGTGTAAGTACACCAGAAATATGTTTAATATTCTAACTGTACTAGTTGACATGTATGAGTGGATCATTACAAATGTGTAGTGTTAGTACACCAGAAATGTGTTTAATATTTTAACTCACTACAAATGTGTAGTGTAAGTACACCAGAAATATGTTTAATATTCTAACTCACTACGAATGTGTAGTGTAAGTACACCAGAAATATGTTTAATATTCTAACTGTACTAGTTGACATGTATGAGTAGATCACTACAAATGTGTAGTGTAAGTACACCAGAAATATGTTTAATATTCTAACTGTACTAGTTGACATGTATGAGTAGATCACTACGAATGTGTAGTGTAAGTACACCAGAAATATGTTTAATACTCTAACTCACTACGAATGTGTAGTGTAAGTACACCAGAAATATGTTTAATACTCTAACTGTACTAGTTGACATGTATGAGTAGATCACTACAAATGTGTAGTGTAAGTACACCAGAAATATTTTTAATATTCTAACTGTACTAGTTGACATGTATGAGTAGATCACTACGAATGTGTAGTGTTAGTACACCAGAAATATGTTTAATACTCTAACTCACTACGTATGTGTAGTGTAAGTACACCAGAAATATGTTTAATATTCTAACTTTACTAGTTGACATGTATGAGTAGATCACTACAAATGTGTAGTGTAAGTACACCAGAAATATGTTTAATATTCTAACTCACTACAAATGTGTAGTGTAAGTACACCAGAAATATGTTTAATATTCTAACTCACTACAAATGTGTAGTGTAAGTACACCAGAAATATGTTTAATATTCTAACTCACTACAAATGTGTAGTGTAAGTACACCAGAAATATGTTTAATATTCTAACTCACTACAAATGTGTAGTGTAAGTACACCAGAAATATGTTTAATATTCTAACTCACTACAAATGTGTAGTGTAAGTACACCAGAAATATGTTTAATATTCTAACTCACTACAAATGTGTAGTGTAAGTACACCAGAAATATGTTTAATATTCTAACTCACTACAAATGTGTAGTGTAAGTACACCAGAAATATGTTTAATATTCTAACTCACTACAAATGTGTAGTGTAAGTACACCAGAAATATGTTTAATATTCTAACTCACTACAAATGTGTAGTGTAAGTACACCAGAAATATGTTTAATATTCTAACTCACTACAAATGTGTAGTGTAAGTACACCAGAAATATGTTTAATATTCTAACTCACTACAAATGTGTAGTGTAAGTACACCAGAAATATGTTTAATATTCTAACTCACTACAAATGTGTAGTGTAAGTACACCAGAAATATGTTTAATATTCTAACTCACTACAAATGTGTAGTGTAAGTACACCAGAAATATGTTTAATATTCTAACTCACTACAAATGTGTAGTGTAAGTACACCAGAAATATGTTTAATATTCTAACTCACTACAAATGTGTAGTGTAAGTACACCAGAAATATGTTTAATATTCTAACTCACTACAAATGTGTAGTGTAAGTACACCAGAAATATGTTTAATATTCTAACTCACTACAAATGTGTAGTGTAAGTACACCAGAAATATGTTTAATATTCTAACTCACTACAAATGTGTAGTGTAAGTACACCAGAAATATGTTTAATATTCTAACTCACTACAAATGTGTAGTGTAAGTACACCAGAAATATGTTTAATATTCTAACTCACTACAAATGTGTAGTGTAAGTACACCAGAAATATGTTTAATATTCTAACTCACTACAAATGTGTAGTGTAAGTACACCAGAAATATGTTTAATATTCTAACTCACTACAAATGTGTAGTGTAAGTACACCAGAAATATGTTTAATATTCTAACTCACTACAAATGTGTAGTGTAAGTACACCAGAAATATGTTTAATATTCTAACTCACTACAAATGTGTAGTGTAAGTACACCAGAAATATGTTTAATATTCTAACTCACTACAAATGTGTAGTGTAAGTACACCAGAAATATGTTTAATATTCTAACTCACTACAAATGTGTAGTGTAAGTACACCAGAAATATGTTTAATATTCTAACTCACTACAAATGTGTAGTGTAAGTACACCAGAAATATGTTTAATATTCTAACTCACTACAAATGTGTAGTGTAAGTACACCAGAAATATGTTTAATATTCTAACTCACTACAAATGTGTAGTGTAAGTACACCAGAAATATGTTTAATATTCTAACTCACTACAAATGTGTAGTGTAAGTACACCAGAAATATGTTTAATATTCTAACTCACTACAAATGTGTAGTGTAAGTACACCAGAAATATGTTTAATATTCTAACTCACTACAAATGTGTAGTGTAAGTACACCAGAAATATGTTTAATATTCTAACTCACTACAAATGTGTAGTGTAAGTACACCAGAAATATGTTTAATATTCTAACTCACTACAAATGTGTAGTGTAAGTACACCAGAAATATGTTTAATATTCTAACTCACTACAAATGTGTAGTGTAAGTACACCAGAAATATGTTTAATATTCTAACTCACTACAAATGTGTAGTGTAAGTACACCAGAAATATGTTTAATATTCTAACTCACTACGAATGTGTAGTGTAAGTACACCAGAAATATGTTTAATATTCTAACTCACTACAAATGTGTAGTGTAAGTACACCAGAAATATGTTTAATATTCTAACTCACTACAAATGTGTAGTGTAAGTACACCAGAAATATGTTTAATATTCTAACTGTACTAGTTGACATGTATGAGTAGATCACTACAAATGTGTAGTGTAAGTACACCAGAAATATGTTTAATATTCTAACTCACTACAAATGTGTAGTGTAAGTACACCAGAAATATGTTTAATATTCTAACTCACTACAAATGTGTAGTGTAAGTACACCAGAAATATGTTTAATATTCTAACTGTACTAGTTGACATGTATGAGTAGATCACTACAAATGTGTAGTGTAAGTACACCAGAAATATGTTTAATATTCTAACTCACTACAAATGTGTAGTGTAAGTACACCAGAAATATGTTTAATATTCCAACTCACTACAAATGTGTAGTGTAAGTAAACCAGAAATATGTTTAATATTCTAACTCACTACAAATGTGTAGTGTAAGTACACCTGAAATATGTTTAATATTCCAACTCACTACAAATGTGTAGTGTAAGTACACCAGAAATATGTTTAATATTCTAACTCACTACAAATGTGTAGTGTAAGTACACCTGAAATATGTTTAATATTCTAACTCACTACGAATATGCATGCATGAGTAGATCACTACAAATGTGTAGTTTAAGTACACCAGAAATATGTTAAATATTCTAACTGTACTAGTTGACATGTATGAGTGGATCATTACGAATGTGTAGTGTAAGTACACCAGAAATATGTTTAATACTCTAACTCACTACGAATGTGTAGTGTAAGTACACCTGAAATATGTTAATTATTCTAACTGTACTAGTTGACATGTATGAGTAGATCACTACGAATGTGTAGTGTAAGTACACCAGAAATATGTTTAATATTCTAACTCACTACGAATGTGTAGTGTAAGTACACCAGAAATATGTTAATTATTCTAACTGTACTAGTTGACATGTATGAGTGATAATTATCCCTCAAGATAGAACAAGTAGGTTTGATCTCAAAACAACATTACAACAAATGTTCTTTTAAAATGAGATATTACATGTGTTTACAATAAAATCTGGTTGAAAAAAATGATCTGGTATGATGTAATGTTTGTTAAGTTTGTGATACAATTTAATATTAAATCAAAGAATGACCTATAATTAAGATGCATATCTTTATTGACTTTGTAGGTTATTCCTAGCTCGTGGTGCTGATGTGGAAGCTAAAAATAACGAAAATGAAGTGCCTATTCAGGTGGGATGTTGTTTTGTATGTACAGTGTATCATTAGTGAGTGTTGATACAGAGTTGTACATAGTGAGCATGGCTATATAAAAAAGAAGTGCCAATTCAGGTAGGGAAAAGATATTTGTGTGTACAGTGTATCGATAGGGAGTGTCGATACAGAGTTGTACATAGTGAGCATGGCTATATAAAAACAAAGTGCCAATTCAGGTAGGACAAAGATGTTTGTGTGTACAGTGTATCATTATTGTGAGTGTTGATACAGAGTTGTACATATCGAGCATGGCTATATAAAAACGAAGTGCCAATTCAGGTAGGACAAAGATGTTTGTGTGTACAGTGTATCAATAGGGATTGTTGATACAGAGTTGTACATAGTGAGCATGGCTATATAAAAAAGAAGTGCCAATTCAGGTAGGACAAAGATGTTTGTGTGTACAGTGTATCAATAGGGATTGTTGGTACAGATTAGTACATAGTGAGCATGGCTGTATAAAAAAGAAGTGCCAATTCATGTAGGACAAAGATGTTTGTGTGTACAGTGTATCGATAGGGAGTGTTGATACAGAGTTGTACATAGTGAGCATGGCTATATAAAAACGAAGTGCCAATTCAGGTAGGACAAAGATGTTTGTGTGTACAGTGTATCAATAATGAGTGTGGATACAGAGTTGTACATAGTGAGCATGGCTATATAAAAACGAAGTGCCAATTCAGGTAGGACAAAGATGTTTGTGTGTACAGTGTATCATTAGTGAGACCTGAACAGATAAAACCTAACTTAATCTTACCAGAGCAAGATCATGATAGCACGCATGCATGAGATATGTTAGGAAATCATGGCAATACCATAACTTCGAGAAAATACTGTGATGATGTCACATCAGTAGCATTCCATTATCATACAATTATTATAGAGTGGATACATCAGAAAATGAACAGAGAAAAAGCCTGTAAACATCCTGATAGGAACCTTAGGACATCTAATTTGATACATAACAACATTATCATACAATTATTATAGAGTGGATACATCAGAAAATGAACAGAGAAAAAGCCTGTAAACATGCTGATAGGAACCTTAGGACATCTAATTTGATGTATGACATCATTCCTGTAATGATGGTGCAATGTAAATGAGGTTTTATTTAGTGTAAAGGAAACTGATTATCAAACTTTAATGGGTCTGTGTAGTGGACACAGATATTTCGACCAATAAGTAAAATGTTGGCTGGTCAACAAGTAGGTTACATTCTGGTTGAGATGTCTTAGTCCACTTAACACACTCATTAAATATTCTATTTCTTTCTTCAATTTTTAAAACTTCCATTTCATTGTTACAAGTTAACTGATTTATTTATAGCAAAACATTGCCTACATAACTATTGTGGAAATGTGACTAAAGGGAAGCGATCCACCTGAAATTGTTCTTCTATATTCATATTCTGCATGATATGCCCCATTGAATAGATAAGTAGTAAAATAGTATTATATGTGCCTTTTTTGCTTACTTTCAGTGTTGTCTCAATGAGAGCAGTCCGGTCTGGCTCGCTTTACGAGTCAACAAACAACTCAAAGGTTTTGCTGCAGCAAGAATGGGCAGGCCAGAGAGATTGATCCATAGGTAAAACTAATTTGTTTAAAACTTGTGTGGACATCTACAGAAACGTTGAATGTTACATTTACCTTATAGTATTACTCTTTCATGGCCACACATGTAAATGTATCTTTATGTTGTTGGATTTCGGAAATCAAAGTTCATGTGAAAATTGCTGATTATTCATTTCATATTAGCAAATTTTAGCTACATATGTTACATCAAAAGGATTGAATAACAGGCAAAAGCCTGGATAAATTCTTTCCTTAGAAACTTCTATTATAAAGTTTTATATCTTAAATTTGAACTCGTATTTAACGAAACCCTCAAGGGTTGTATGCTGTTGATGTATTGATATGTTACTGTAGTATTCTGTGATAGGGATGTGTCGATGGGCAGAGAAAACATTCCAATAGCTGTGGTGAATGGTACAGATGATGACCCGATCCCCACAGACTTCCAGTACATCACTGAAAACGTGGAGACGGTGGACCTGAACATCAACAGGACAATTAGTAGTCTTCAGGTAAGCTACACTTTCTTAATATTCATAAATTGTTCATCCCTCACCAGTCCATGTTGTTGGCTGGTGTGAGATTGATCAGACATTGGTGAAGAACCCATTAAATATTGTAGTAAATGGATTAGTAATGCTCCAGTGATGTTTGTATTATACCTTGACCTGACTATTGGTGAAGAACCCATTAAATATTGTAGGAAATAGATTAGTAATGCTCCAGTAATGTATGTATTATACCTGGACCTGACCATTGGTGTAGAACCCATTAAATATTGTAGTAAATGGATTAGTAATGCTCCAGTGATGTTTGTATTATACCTCGACCTGACTATTGGTGAAGAACCCATTAAATATTGTAGTAAATAGATTAGTAATGCTCCAGTGATGTATGTATTATACCTTGACCTGACTATTGGTGAAGAACCCATTAAATATTGTAGTAAAAGGATTAGTAATGCTTCAGTAATGTATGTATTATAACCTTGACCTGACTATTGGTGTAGAACCCATTAAATATTGTAGTAAATAGATTAGTAATGCTCCAGTGATGTATGTATTATACCTTGACCTGACCATTGGTGAAGAACCCATTAAATATTGTAGTAAATAGATTAGTAATGCTCCAGTGATGTATGTATTATAACCTTGACCTGTATTGGTGAAGAACCCATTAAATATTGTAGGAAATAGATTAGTAATGCTCCAGTAATGTTTGTATTATACCTTGACCTGACCATTGGTGAAGAACCCATTAAATATTGTAGTAAATGGATTAGTAATGCTCCAGTGATGTTTATATTATACCTTGACCTGACCATTGGTGAAGAACCCATTAAATATTGTAGTAAATAGATTAGTAATGCTCCAGTGATGTATGTATTATACCTTGACCTGACTATTGGTAAAGAACCCATTAAATATTGTAGTAAATAGATTAGTAATGCTCCAGTGATGTTTGTATTATACCTTGACCTGACCATTGGTGAAGAACCTATTAAATATTGTAGTGAATAGATTAGTAATGCTCCAGTGATGTATGTATTATACCTTGACCTGACTATTGGTGTAGAACCTATTAAATATTGTAGTAAATGGATTAGTAATGCTCCAGTGATGTTTGTATTATACCTTGACCTGACCATTGGTGAAGAACCCATTAAATATTGTAGTAAATAGATTAGTAATGCTCCAGTGATGTATGTATTATACCTTGACCTGACTATTGGTGTAGAACCCATTAAATATTGTAGTAAATGGATTAGTAATGCTCCAGTGATGTATGTATAACCTTGACCTGACTATTGGTGTAGAACCCATTAAATATTGTAGTAAAAGGATTAGTAATGCTCCAGTGATGTTTGTATTATAACCTTGACCTGACTATTGGTGTAGAACCCATTAAATATTGTAGTAAATAGATTAGTAATGCTCCAGTAATGTTTGTATTATAACCTTGACCTGTATTGGTGAAGAACCCATTAAATATTGTATTAAATGGATTAGTAATGCTCCAGTAATGTATGTATTATAACCTTGACCTGTATTGGTGAAGAACCCATTAAATATTGTAGTAAATAGATTAGTAATGCTCCAGTGATGTATGTATTATACCTTGACCTGACCATTGGTGTAGAACCCATTAAATATTGTAGTAAAAGGATTAGTAATGCTCCAGTAATGTTTGTATTATAACCTTGACCTGACTATTGGTGTAGAACCCATTAAATATTTTAGTAAATAGATTAGTAATGCTCCAGTAATGTTTGTATTATAACCTTGACCTGACTATTGGTGTAGAACCCATTAAATATTGTAGGAAATAGATTAGTAATGCTCCAGTGATGTTTGTATTATACCTTGACCTGACTATTGGTGAAGAACCCATTGAATATTGTAGTAAATAGATTAGTAATGCTCCAGTAATGTTTGTATTATAACCTTGACCTGACCATTGGTGTAGAACCCATTAAATATTGTAGTAAATAGATTAGTAATGCTCCAGTAATGTTTGTATTATACCTGGACCTGACCATTGGTGAAGAACCCATTAAATATTGTAGTAAATGGATTAGTAATGCTCCAGTAATGTTTGTATTATAACCTTGACCTGACTATTGGTGAAGAACCCATTAAATATTGTAGTAAATAGATTAGTAATGCTCCAGTGATGTTTGTATTATAACCTTGACCTGACTATTGGTGAAGAACCCATTAAATATTGTAGTAAATAGATTAGTAATGCTCCAGTAATGTTTGTATTATAACCTTGACCTGACCATTGGTGAAGAACCCATTAAATATTGTAGTAAATAGATTAGTAATGCTCCAGTGATGTTTGTATTATACCTTGACCTGACTATTGGTGTAGAACCCATTAAATATTGTAGTAAATAGATTAGTAATGCTCCAGTGATGTATGTATTATAACCTTGACCTGACCATTGGTGAAGAACCCATTAAATATTGTTAGAAATAAATTAGTAATGCTCCAGTGATGTATGTGATTACAGAGTTGTCGCTGTTCAGACAATTGTTCATCCATGTTCTGTGTGTGTGGCAGAAACAGTGTCAAATGCTGGTATGACCGGGTGAGTTGTTAAATAAACAAGTTCAGTGCTCATTAAATACTTTAAACATGAACGTTTTTGCTTGATTTCATGTTTTGCATGCATGTAACTTTGGCGATTTAAATCTTAACATGGTTTTCAGAAACAGGAAAATTATACTGTATCAATGTTGTGTGATAAGTGATCACCCACTCACTGAAAGATTGGTTAATTGTCTTTGTAGGGTTGTCGCCTGCTGCCAGATTTCAACATGTTGGAGCCACCATTGATATTTGAGTGTAATAAGGGTTGTCGTTGTTGGAGCACTTGTAATAACCGGGTTGTACAGATGGGAATAGCGTAAGCTGATATTAGTGTCTCTATTTCTATTCACCTTCATCATCTCTTTTACTACTCCAAAATATTGAAAATTGAATATCAAAGTTACTTCCATGGGAGGTTATCTAATGATGATATATGTGGCTGTATGAAAATGAATTATCTCCCTTGCTACAAATCCACAACTAATTTGGATTTTAATGGTAGCTCAGGTGTTCCTAGAAATACTTCAGAGGTCAATAAATCTTGAAATTATATATTTAACTGTTTGTTAGTATTTATGTTGCATTTACATTTATTGTCATTCTCAGGAGTCGACTCCAAATGGTGAAAACTAATGGCCGTGGTTGGGGTGTTAAATCACTTCTTGATATACCTAAGGGCATGTTTATTTGCGAGTAAGTACACTTTACTTGTTTAGTAGCTAGTAAAATTCTGTAAGTACAACAAATACATGGCACCCATTTGCTCTCATCAATTTAAATCATAAATCAATGATTTTGAAAGATATTGGATTGCATGAAGTCAGTCTCCTCCTATTTGACAGCCCAACATGTTTTATATTAGACAAATGCTACCTATATTAAAGCATGCTTGTACTATCTACAGATATATCGGGGAGCTGATTTCGGACTCTGAGGCTGACAGCAGAGAAGATGATTCCTATTTATTTGACTTAGATAACAGGGTATGTAATCTGACTCAAAATCAAGATAGTGTTACACAGTTTATCAATGTTAAAGGTACAATGTTTAATAAAATGATGTCCCTAGGCCTAATGCTTTAAAGAAAATATGTCTTTCTGGTAAAAACTGAAAGAAAAAAGTGATACAAGTCTTAGAAATTATGTAAACTCCACACTATAGTCTTTTCATAGGCTGGCTTTATCTCAATTTAGATGCGGTTTTCTATTGTCTCCATAATACTACATTCAGAATTCAGCTTTTGCAAACATTTTGTAACTTTGATCTGTACAATCATTTGTCTTCAATGTAATTTAGCTAAATCAATCTTTAGGTCACCTTTGACAAAGTCTCATGGTGACATATTCTTATCGCCTTTTGTCTGTCGTCGTCGTCCGTCATGCGCTGATAAACAATTTACATTTTCGACTTCTCCAAAACGGCCAAAGCAATTTCACTGAAATTTTGCACAATCTTATTAAGACATAAGGCCAATAAAAAAATTGTGAACTATATGACTACCACCTCGCAGGGGGCTGTGGGAGGGGCAAAAAGAAAAAATGTAAAATTGACTAAAATTTCAAAAATCTCCACTCACAGATGACGTAGAATCAAATACTGTTCATGGATAGAAAGGTTTCAAGGCCCTCTACAAAAATTGTAAATTATATCACCTTGGGTCTCAGTTTTCCCATTGGGGAGGGGGTTAGATTTACTATAGTTTATATAGAGAAAACATATTTTTGAGCATTATTTGGTCATTTGTAATTGGAAATTAGTCAAATGTTGTCAGAATTATCCCTATGAAATGGCCATTGAATCTTATTAACAACTTTTCCATGACTGACCCCAGGGGCCTTAGGGGCAAAGGGGGTCAAATAGGCTAAAATTTCGAAAATCTTCTCCTGAAATTCAATCAAATACTCTTCATAGATGGAAAGGTCTTAAGGTCCTTTACAAAAAATGTGAATTATAGGACCCTGGGGTCTCAAGTTTTTCCCTGGGGAGGGGATCAAGTTTACTATAGTTCATATAGGAAAATCACATTCATGAACATTATGTGCTTAGTTTTCATAGGAAATTAATCAACCTGGGTTAGAATTGTTAACCTGAAATATCTTTTTTAATGTCATATCCATATTGGTCTTCGCCGATACCCAGGGGCTAGAGGGGAGGGGCCAAAAGCGGTCAAAATGGCTAAAATTAAAAATAATCTTCTGAATTGACAGATTTGATGGGATCAGATATTCTTCTTAGATTGAAAAGTCCTATTAATAAAATCACTGACTGACTTTAACGGCCTTTTATAAAATCACTGACTTTAACGGCCTGATGGGCCAATATATAGTGTTTATATGTCATTGTTTCATTCTGTATCCAAACTCAGATGACCACTAAGGCCCATCAGCCTCTTGTTTAAAAATTCAGTTATAAACTTTGCTATTATTTTGCAGGATGGAGACACCTATTGTATTGATGCTCGTCGTTATGGTAACATTAGCCGCTTCATCAACCACCTTTGTGAACCAAACCTCATTCCTGTGAAGGTCTTTGTGGAGCATCAGGATCTCCGCTTTCCTCGGATATGTTTCTTTTCCTCCCGCGACATCAAGGCAGATGAGGAACTAGGGTCAGTAAAAAGTCTGACATCAATCAATGCATTCTGACCTTCAATGTAGTATTATAAGTTTGATCAACTCATTTCTGAGATTTCCTTATTAATGTAACAAATAAAATTCATACTTTTGATAATGAAATCAACTTTTGTGTCCTAGAATAAGGAAAATATTTGCACAGGAAAATTTAAAAAAAAAAAAAAAAAAAAAAAAAATATTAGGCCAAACAAAATTAATTAGTTGGTTCTCAGGCCACTTTTTCTGAAAATAGATGAGGGAGGGAGGGCTTTTTCCTTTCTTTTTTTTTATTGTAGAAAAAAGAGACGAGGGATTTTTTTTTTATTTTTTTTTTATTTTTTTAATTTCCCAACACAATAGGAGGTAAAATTCACCAAAGTTTCAATTCAAAAGGATTTCGTAACAGCAAATTATCAACACCTTGTTAAATACAACACGTTTGTTGTGTAGGGCTCCGGTAATGACAGTTTCCGAGCGGCCGCGAAAAGCACATCAAAAGCATTTCGTTTACTGTTCCCACTATCACTCGTTTCGTCATGATCAAGGTATTCAGGTTTCGTTTGGGTGCATGCACCATCAATAATGTCATATCGGATGTAACGGCGGAATGCTGTGACAGTCTCCCAACCTTCATGCTCATCATTACTTGATCTAATCCAGACACTTTGCTCTGACCGATTGACGCCGCCATTTTGTTCAGCATCAGTTTCTCGGGAAAAGTCCAATCTTGGTGTCCTTATGTGCCCTCCTTCAATTATTGGAACAGTTCGGTCAAAGTACAAGCATCGGAGAATCCACCGATAATGTTCCATGGCAGTACGACTGTGGAACCGTGCCAAATGTGGACAGATACCAGCGACATTACCACACAACCGTATCACAATGTCGTGTTTTGCATATCACTTTGGCGCTTGGAACATTTATTCACTAGTATTGCAGACAAACGTTTAAAAGATGTGCCGTCTAAAACTGCTAAAAAAGCTTGAGACGGACACTTTTTACGAGAGCGTTTGCCAATCAAAATCACGTTGGCGCTTGGAATACTCGTAGTGTGAATGCAGACAAGCGTTTTTAAGATGTGCTGTCTAAAATCGACAAAAAAACGGATACGGACATTTTTTCCGGAATTTTGGTCCACGCAAACTTTTTTTTTTTTTTTTTTACTTTAACAATAAAATCGGCAATGTGGGGCTTAAAAATTATATGCGCGCGGGCCTCAGAACCAACTCATTCATTTTTTTTGGCCTTAATGATCATAAAGAAATGCTAAAATCAGATTTGAATTTTTACAGTTTATCAGCTGAAATTATCTTTTCGAAATCTAGAAAATCTATGTCATTAAATGCTTTGAATTATTAAAAAATGTCAGAATTTGAGGGTTTTGTTATTTTCCTCGTAAGTTTGATGTAAAATAATGCCTGTTACATACATGTAATGATTTGTGTTTATGTACCTGAACAGGTTTGACTATGGTGAGAAGTTCTGGATGATTAAATGGAAGCAGTTCACGTGTGCCTGTGGTTCAGACAAATGTAAATATTCTAATGAGACAATCCAGAAAACATTGGAGGACTACCGTCTTCGTCACGAGGATGAGGGAATCGGGGAAGGCGGAACCACATAGTTACAGGGACCATTCAGTTATTGTAGATAAGGACTTCTATCAGGAAGAATTTGTTATATTTGTGCTATCACATAGTGATCACTATTTCATTATCAACATAATACCACGGTCTGATTTCAACTCGTCACAAATGTAAATGTACTCACAAAAATGTATGGTTGTTCAATTTGGAGTATGTACAGAATAACAGTCCTGTATGAGATGTACTGATGTGTGTGATTGTGACAAAGGTAGGTTTTATAGGAAAGATCATTTCAATAGCGTTGGTGTAGAGTTGGCTGTCTCAGGGTCTCTCTCTGTAACAAAACTTGTAGCTATGTAAAACTTTGACATGGGTCCGAATTTTTTAAAATAACTTCACTTTGCATGCATAGATTTGGGGAATTTGTTCAATGAAGCACTGCAATAAGATTTAATTTTCTATGAGATAGTTATGTGTGACACAGGTGATGTTTATCATCTCTGGTCACCAAACGTGAGTTGAAGTATCAGCTGTCAATCTACATTATTGATGTCATTTGACCTTCACCTATTATTTATGGCCGTACTTTCACCCTTTGGTATGCATGGTTACGTACCTTCTAGTAATCCCTTGTCATTTTAGGGGACTATCAAATGTCTGTAATCATCAGAGTTGGTGTCTAGTATCTCTGGTCACTTCTTTGATCCTCCAAGCATAGCTCTTTTGGTGTCCTGCTTGTCATTCAGTTATGCTCACTCATTCATAGTATTAGATAATGAAGATGACTGTAAATCTGCTAGGTGATGTCACTTATGTTTGAAATCTAAATCAAAACAAAGTGATGAAGAATGTGTTCACTATGTGTGGTGTTCTGTGTGGGAGATATCTTTAGTATCCGGAGTTCACTATTTAAATCTGATCTGGTACTAGCTGGTGTTATTTATGTTGTTAATCTGTATATTGTGGGGTTAAATTCTTATTGATATGGCTATATGATCTGTAGATACTGATATTAATATAAGAACAATATTTTATATTCTGATCCAATTATATATTTTAGACATGCCATTTTATTTGGTATATGACAGTCAAATTAGGTGGGGATAGTCTCAATTTGTCATCTCTGCTAAAAGGTTTTGTTCACGTTTATATATTTTTATGTCAGGGGAGGGGAAAATCTAAAACATAGTCAACTTTAGGAAAATGAAAATATCTAACATAAATAAAGAAAAACATAAGCTGTAAAACTGTGAAACCTTTGGTAACTTTACAAAGAAATGCTAGCCATTTGATCAAGATCCGAAAGTTATCCTTTTTATAGACGATTTATATTGGAAGTGTCATAGTTGTTTGACCAAAATTAATTATGTATAAAAAGCTAGATTGTAAATAATTTGTGTATGCTTTTTATATTGTAAATTGTTCACATATTTTATAAGTTGTAATCTTGTTATAACAGGAGTATGTGTTGATAATCAACTTTTGCTAGCTTCAGCTCCTATATATATATTTTTCTGCCTTTTGCATTTTTACTGCCTTTAATTTACATGAGTTGCTTTTGAAAATAATTTACGATCATAATTTGCCTTCTATTTTTCTATATTTTTAATTTAACTCAGAAAGTGATTTGATTGAAATTGACACATTTATCTGGGATTCTATATGCCAGATCCTAATTAGACTGCCTGTGTCAGATGTGCTGGGCAGATATTTCTTGAGATGCAATTACCCATCAAGTATTAAAATTGTTTTGCATAGAGGGGAAATTGATAAAAAAATAGAAATAGCGATTCACTTCCACCTATCATCAAATTGACAAATATTCTTACCTCCAACTCTCTGATTCAGAATTAATCTTAGGCTGTCAGACACAGAAAGTTTTAGACTTAAAAAAAACATAGTTGCTATTCTGTTTGAAGCTAAAATTGGTCAGTGTTTGATAAACAATACTATTAAAACCAGGAAGTGTATAGACAAAATGTGACAATACACATCATCTGACAGTAAAACAATTTCATATTACATGTTGGTGGTAGCCAAATACCAGCCAGGAATATTGACTATATTTCTTCCTTTATTTAATATGATCATTAAGCATTGCTTGGATTTCAACCATGATGTATTTCACTGATGATACTTGTGTATTGTAATAGTTGTCACCCTGTGAATAATGTCAGGATGTATCATTTCCACCAGTGTGACAGAGAAAGAAAGCAACCTGTAAAATATTATACAGTTGTTGACTGGGGTTGAGGGCAACAGATGATTTGTTGGACCCTCACACAAATCATCTATTACCCGAAAACCCAGTCGACAACTGTTTTGTTATACCCCATTGTGACGTCACTCCGGTCCAACAGCACATTTTAACAGTCAAATTTAACAGTTCTTTGGACCGGTCGACGGAACAGTTCATTTATTGGCATTTTTGTCAATAGAGTTTATATAGAAAAGATTGTATAGGGGTATAACAAAGGATCCTTTTATCTGAATATTGTCACCATATAGATATAGGTATGTAACTCAGATGCTTCTTAAACTGTCGATTGAATCACAGTTCATTTCACACAATTTTTGTAGATGTATCTACATACCAGCAGCTAAAATTAGTAAGCAGGTACTTGTGTTATAGTGACAGAATGTTGTATAGATATGTGTATTCATACAAGATAAATGTCATTTTAGTTTAAACAGATGCTTTGCTTTGTAGTTTTATTTGTATCAGATGTATATATACTCAAGCATATATAATCCGATAATGATTTTAGCTACATGTATCGGCTTAATTTTATTTTGTTTGTTTTGTAGTAATAACATATATAATTGTATTATTTGCTCAGAGCCCTTTTCTCCACAAGGGTTGGTGTGGTGAATCTGTGTGGGGAGTGCACAAAGTCCTGATACTCTTGGACTATAAGAGGTACGATGTTAATGTAATATTTATTAGTCATTCACTCTGTTCTTGCCTTAATTATACTAACTAATTTTGGTGTGAATGAATTCTTTATTTGTTTTACTGCTACCTGCCATAACAACAGTAAATAGATAACTTCAAGGACAACATTTAAATCTAGAAGCCGATTTTGTTAGTCATCTTACATTTCTCGCCTTTTCCACTTTTTAGACTGTTTCAATAATTTTCCTACTTTGATATTATGTGTTTTGTAAACAAATCAACTTTGACGGCCCATGTAATGAAGTGTTTTACAGATAACCAGTCGTCCAAATTTGGCTAAAACATTTGATACTCTAGATGTTTATGATGAAAATCTGTAATTAATATGTTATGATTATGAAAATGCAGAGATTATTCACAAACAAAAACAAAATTATTAAAAGAGTAGTTTTTTACATAGAATTCTGAACATAATTCTAAAACGTCAAACTTGTGAAGTGATATGGAGGCTTTACTATCTCTCCTGTATGTTTGGCAGTGGTTATATGTATACTCTGTCGTTAGTAGTGGATATTGGAGGAGTTTAATTCAGTATCAAGAAAATGATGTTAGGAATTATTTAAAGATGGATTAGGAAATATTTAAAGATGGAGACTTTAATTCAGCAACAGTCTGAAGAATACATTGTACATGGAAATTTTATTTTTTACATTGGTTGTTTATGTACAAAATGTAGTTTATATAACAGCCATTTGATTTAGAAATTTGTAATTTCCAATAATTAAAAGCTTTGTTCCATGTGTTCAAACATTTCATGTATTCATCTTCTTAACAATATACAATGCATTGTACCAATATACAATGCATTGCACAACAGGAAATGTTCTTGTGCATAATCAAGTTGTAAGAGTGTGATGTTACACATTTGAAAATGATGAACACTTGATATTTCGTATTATATAGAAATAAGATTTTTTAAAAAGGGAAATAGCAAATTATTTTAAGACAATGTTTATTCAATTTCACCAGAAAGACCTACAAAGGGTAATAATTTTGAATATTCAAAAGATCTGAAATATAACTTATCAAATTTTTTCATTACAATATGGCAACTGAGCTGCTGTAAGAGGAATCTTGTTAAGAAAGATATGGGATTTAAGGTTATTTTCTGGTTCCAATTAATGAATTTCTAAAATGAATTCCTTGTGAAATGGAAAATAAAGAGACATATGTCAGTGATAGTACATTGTCTGTTTGTAGAGGTTGTCCTGGATTAGAATCCTCCCTAGCAGAGTGAGTGGCGAATGCTCAGACAGATTTGTATGTACCTATATTATGCCATCGACATGATGTGTCATTGTAAATAAAGTAGAATCAAACAATATTGGAGTTAGAGCATGATTTATCATAGTGAAAGAGAAATCTTCATGCAAAACTGTTAAGTTATGTTTAAGATTAGCCTTTGAGTTATGTCATTGTTTAAGATTTGTTAAGTTTGATTCACTGAAAATACTGTTTATTGACTAGGAATTCAGATAGTTGTCAACTTGACATAAATGTGTCATTGATAACTACAGAGAATGGTTAAGATGTCCCAACATATTATCATTTGACCTCCACTTCTATGTTGCGAGTTGGTACTGACTACTGGTCTTTGGTTTGTCTCTGAGTACTCTGGCTTACATCCTTACATGACCCGGGCTGTTAATAGGATGTTAAACTAATAAAACCCAACCCCTTTACTTTGATATAATGTAGTAACAGAGTTCTCTTAAAGCAGTATATGACAAAAGGGAGATAATTAGGGTCGTTGTCAAGTCTCTTTTGAGACACGGGAGACAAAACTGGCCGAGATTGTATCGAGACCCTGCGTGACAGAAGAATCTCAGTTATGGAATTAAGGACGATGTCTTGGCGACAACTAAACCCCAGTGGCTTATTGATTATAACTTACAGGTCTGTAAATCACAATCGGACAATTTTCTGCTAGAATAATTTTTCTGTCTTATTTAATATCACAACACCACTACTTACACACGTTTACTTCTGTCTACAGACTAAGGGTGTACTGTGGCCACATGCAGTCGGTATACTTCTGTCTACAGACTAAGGGTGTACTGTGGCCACATGCAGTCGGTATACTTCTGTCTACAGACTAAGGGTGTACTGTGGCCACATGCAGTCGGTATACTTCTGTCTACAGACTAAGGGTGAACTGTGGCCACATGCAGTCTGTATACTTCTGTCTACAGACTAAGGGTGTACTGTGGCCACATGCAGCCAGTATACTTCTGTCTACAGACTAAGTGTGTACTGTGGCCACATGCAGTCGGTATACTTCTGTCTACAGAGTCAGTATACTTCTGTCTACAGACTAAGGGTGTACTGTGGCCACATGCAGTCGGTATACTTTTGTCTACAGACTACGGATGTACTGTGGCCACATGCAGTCTGTATACTTTTGTCTACAGACTACCGATGTACTGTGGCCACATGCAGTCTGTATACTTCTGTCTACAGACTAAGGGTGTACTGTGGCCACATGCAGCCAGTATACTTCTGTCTACAGACTAAGTGTGTACTGTGGCCACATGCAGTCGGTATACTTCTGTCTACAGACTAAGGGTGTACTGTGGCCACATGCAGTCGGTATACTTCTGTCTACAGACTAAGGGTATACTGTGGCCACATGCAGTCGGTATACTTCTGTCTACAGACTACCGATGTACTGTGGCCACATGCAGTCGGTATACTTCTGTCTACAGACTAAGTGTGTACTGTGGCCACTGTGGGGGGGGAAACATGAAGTTTAACACGAATGATGCTGATTTTGCCGTTGTTCATGTGGCATTAATTCAATGCAGTTCATTGCTTATATTACATTTGATGATGATTTTATAAGTATACCTAGAGAGATTTTATTGCCAAGGATGGAACTGTTTTAAAAAGTCAACAAAATAAACAGATGGTAGCCTGAACAACGCCAACTGTGTTTGGTAAGGTTACATACTGGGGTTGCAGTGACAATGTAGTGGCCTTGACAACGGTGCTCAGTTAGCGATTTACCCATTGTTTTTATACCCGGACTTGACGACAACCTTCCCGCCATGCATTACACAGCGATGTTACAACAAGTCCTTCAATACTTTCTCCCATTCCGTACACATGTATAGATATCAAACGTTTTTGGCGAGGTCACCTCGCCATTGTGATCGTGGTTGCAAAATTCTCTTACAGTCAATTTCCTCAATATGATTGGCTTAGAAATTGCTCGCAGTTACTAGCGCTCCTAGCGGCAGTGTATTCAACAACTTTGATTTTACCGGGAATTTTAAATAGCAAATATTGAATATGAAAGTTACTGAAATAAGCGTATCTGTAATGTTGAAATAGGAATAGTATATTACGGCTTTCATATCCTTACTATATACACTATCCAAAAGATCCTCTGTGGCCACGGTGGCCGAGTGGTTAAGATGTACCGACAGATTACCACATGCCCTCCACCTCTGGGTCGCGAGTTCGAATCCCATGTGGGGCAGTTGCCAGGTACTGACCGCTGGTCGGTAGTTTTTCTCCGGGTACTCCGGCTTTCCTCCACCAACAAACCTGGCACGTCCTTAAATGACCCTGGCTGTTAATAGGACGTTAAACTAATCAAACCTCTGTTTGAAAAATTTCACCTGAATTGTTTACAAAGTATCTAGACTTTTCGTCCACAAAATGGTGTTTACAATGAATGAAGACGTTTCGTCCCAAAAATGCTTCGCTCCGAAGCTGGTTCCCCCAGACGTTTACTCCCTATTAGTGACAGTTATCCCGCAACGGAAAAAAAGGAAATCAATATTTCACCTCGAACATCAAAATTGATACCATAATGAATTTTGTAATTTGAATCAATTTGTCTCGGAGCAAATACATTTCATGGCGAAATGGAGATGCATTTATCACGGCTGCGTTATGGCACATGGCCTTACTACAATGGAAGAAAGACAACTCTAACAAAATTTTGGACAAACTTGGTCTACTGATAAAATAGCACGTGACAGACGGTGAACATTTTGTAAATGTCCAAGGTGGCGTAATCTTAAAACTAACGGCAGTTAATAAGGTATGAATATTTAACACATCCATAATTATCGATAATTTCATAAGCACATGTATAAATATCAGATTATATCTATATACTAAAGCACGTTCAGAGATTACCACTAAACCATACTTTTAAAACATTTTAGTTATTTTCACCACAGGAGCTTGACGTTCTGATCATATACATACAGCATATTCATTAAAGGCCCACTACCTTTCCGGAGCAAAATATAAAGATTTCTTGAAACATTAATTACCTCAGAAAATATATACCGATGGCCTAAGATGAGGTTACAACACCAAACATATGCAAGATTTCCTGCGTAATATATGATAACAATGGAGAGTCATTTCGCTGTTTTACCGTATGCCGCAGTGATAGTCAACTACCGCGCAGTATTTAGGACGACGGGGGGGAAACATAAGACGACCCGCGTTATGAAAATTAACATTTTATCTATTTTAATTGAATAATTTAGGAGGTGATAATAAGTGTAGTATTAACGTTAAGTTAATAACTTTTGCCACTCTACAAAATTATTATCTCGTTTTACATTCCCATTTTAAAAATCAAAAACCGTTTCGGAAAGGTAGTGGGCCTTTAAACAAGGTAATACGTATGGCACGCCGTTTTGTCATAAAATACACATAATACTTAAGGTCAAATCTTTTGACCTTAAGGGCAAAAAATGTTTTTTGCCATTATGTACATTTCACCTTAAGGGCAAAAGATTTGACCTTAAGGTCAAAAAACGTTTTTGCTCTTAAGGTCAAATCTTTTGCCCTTAAGGTCAAATCTTTTGCCCTTAAGGTTAAATGTACATAATGGCAAATAATTTTAAAATCTGTAGAAGTCACTATGCTATTCATACCCCTAATCACATAATGGACTTGTCCACATACTGAACCTTTAAAAGTTGAAAAAAAAACCAATGAAAACACAAAACAACTGATGAAAATTAAAAATCCCATAAAATAATTTTAACAAAATTGTTTTCAAAATTGTTCATTTATTGACACTAGAAGTCTATCTAGTTATAATTCATTTATATTGCTACAATTATAATAAACAAGTTGTAACTTTACATGTATATTCAAGAAATCTTTAGCCCTTGCTTAAGGTCAATAAATCTTTTGCCCTTAAGGTCAATAAATCTTATTCCCTTAAGGTCAAAAACATTTTTGCCCTTAAGGTAAATAAATCTTTTGCCCTTAAGGCCAAAAAACTTTTTTAACCTTAAGGTAAATAAATCTTTTGCCCTTAAGGTCAAAAACATTTTTTGCCCTTAAGGTAAATAAATCTTTTGCCTTTAAGGTAAATAAATCTTTTACCCTTAAGGTAAATAAATCTTTTGCCCTTAAGGTAAGTAAATCTTTTGCCCTTAAGGTAAATAAATCTTTTGCCCTTAAGGCAAATATATCTTTTGCCCTTAAGGTCAAAAAACTTTTTTAACCTTAAGGTAAATAAATCTTTTGCCCTTAAGGTCAAAAACATTTTTTGCCCTTAAGGTAAATAAATCTTTTGCCCTTAAAGTCAAAAAACTGTTTGGACTATTTTATACTTTAGACGATAATAAAAATTTTACCATTCCCCTTCAAAAAATGATAAATACTACAAGATTCTTGAATTATTGAAACATTGAAACCTTATTATCCATCGCTGATACTGTTTATTGAAGAAACACCTGATCTCAAAATGACTCCCCTTCCCCTTAATGAAATGAATACTATTTCTGAACAACAAACAATTGGATGATTCCATTCCTAGTAAGTGGTATATCAATATTAAGGACATCACACATAATGACAAAAAATATATTTTGCCCTTAAGGTCAAAAGATTTGACGTTAAGGTCAAAAGATTTGCCATTATGTAAAGATTTGTTTACAACAACTTAAGGTTAAAAAATATGGACATAATGTCAAATAAACGCTTTTGCCATTATGTTACCTATCCGATTTTTTAACCTTAAGGGCAAATCTTTTGACCTTAAGGGCAAAGGTTTTTGCCATTATGTACAGTTTCAACGTTTTAGCCCTTAAGGTCAAAATATTTAACCTTAAGGTAAAATGATTTGACCTTAACGGCAAATATTTTTACCTTAAGGGCAAAAGATTTGACCTTAAGTATTATATGTATTTTATGACAAAACGGCGTTCCATAAATACGAAGTAAATTTTTGGCCGAATGACATAAATCATATATGGAATGTTCATATAACTCGAAGTGATATTTTTGAACTACTAGATCGACGAAAATGTCGATTTCTTTTTCATAATTCTTCCGTAAAACGGCACTGTTTCAATCTGTAAAAATGTAGAGAAAACTGTTGATTGTTTAGCAATTATCCTGAGTTATATTTTACCAACAAGCATCAGAGATTAGCAATTAAAACTTACATAAACATATTCCCGACTCTCACTTGCATTGTGTGATCACTCGAGCGGAACTGCTCTCTACCACCTGGCACAAATGCAATCGCACAAAAGCCCACATGATCACTGTTTTTAGTGCGATTACATCTTAGGGTGTGAACAATGTTAGTTTTTTTTAACTTTTTACTCAACAAAATAGACTTTACGCTTTTCATGATCAGCACCATCATTTTTTGTTTAACTTATTAATTTACCATTGTACCCATGCATATGATACGTGTGTATATTTATATTTCTTTATGCACATTATATAACAACTGCTATATTACAATCAATTTATGAAGGACAAAACTTTTACATGTAAGAACAGGAGGACTGAAGAACAGCGGGAATTAAACTTCAATAATATTTCCTCTATGCTGGTATTGCTATTTATGACTAAAATGTTTAATTATATGATATTAGCCTTTTCAGTAATTAGTCTGTTAATACATTTATTGTTTACTTATGTTTTACAGAATGGCAGCATGCATGTATCATTTCAACTGGAAACAGTCTAGGAGAAGAATTGTGTGAACAAAAAGAAGTAATTTTCAACTGTGGAAGCTTAATATTGTAATTATTTTCAATCCGAAAATAATTACTATCATCATCTTCAAATTCCTTATTGTGAATTTAACTGTAATATGATTTAAGCAAATACCTTATATTTGTTTATATTCTATGACATGTACATGCTTGAAATGAAATGGATAAATAAAAGATTATTTAAATTTAAAACACAATATGACATTAGCTGTTTATATTTTTTGTCAAAAACATATTAAGCTTATTGTTCATAACACACTAATCATCAACTTTGAGACAATTTAATGAAAATCAATTTAACATTAATTTGTATAACACAGGTCGTCTTATGTTTTCCCCGCCTTGACTATCAATGTTCCCTGATCACTCTGAAAGTATTGATTTTACATTTTTTTCGATCACCACATGAACTGCCTTTAAATCAATCACACCAATGAGACATACATTTACTACATTCATTATAACACTGTAAGGGAATTCTGCAACATCAGCGAACATTGTTGATTTACCTTGAATATCTACATGCACAGTATGGTACCATATGTAACAGAAGAGGAGAAAATGTAGCGGCAAGATCGGGATTCGATCCCGGGACTCTCCGAACACTAGCTGAGTGCTCTACCGACTGAACTACCTGGTCAT
>SAYR01029898.1:227501-239061 GCA_004382745.1 Argopecten irradians irradians
TTGACCACGAATTATAAATGTGTATGAATAAAACTACTCTATGATCGCTACAAAAATGTCCTGATTTCTTATTTCAATTCTTCCGTTAAAACGGCACTTTTCAAACCAGTCTTGAAAATGAATAGAGAAAACTGTTGATTTTAGCAAATAATCCTGAGTTATTATTTTACCAACAAGCATTCAGGAGATTTTCCCGACTCTCTACTTGCACTTGTGTGATCACTCGATTCTGTAACTAATCATCTCTACCACCTGGCACAGTCTTACAAATGCAATCGCACAAAAGCCCACATGATCACTGTTTTTAGTGCGATTACATCTTAGGGTGTGAACAATGTTAGTTTTTTTTAACTTTTTACTCAACAAAATAGACTTTACGCTTTTCATGATCAGCACCATCATTTTTTGTATAACTTATTAATTTACCATTGTACCCATGCATATGATACGTGTGTATATTTATATTTCTTTGTGCACATTATATAACAACTGCTATATTACAATCAATTTATGAAGGACAAAACTTTTACATGTAAGAACAGGAGGACTGAAGAACAGCGGGAATTAAACTTCAATAATATTTCCTCTATGCTGGTATTGCTATTTATGACTAAAATGTTTAATTATATGATATTAGCCTTTTCAGTAATTAATCTGTTAATACATTTATTGTTTCCTTATGTTTTACAGAATGGCAGCATGCATGTATCATTTCAACTGGAAACAGTCTAGGAGAAGAAAAAAAGAAGTAATTTTCAACTGTGGAAGCTTAATATTGTAATTATTTTCAATCCGAAAATAATTGCTATCATCATCTTCAAATTCCTTATTGTGAATTTAACTGTAATATGATTTAAGCATATACCTTATATTTGTTTATATTCTATGACATGTACATGCTTGAAATGAAATGGATAAATAAAAGATTATTTAAATTTAAAACACAATATGACATTAGCTGTTTATATTGTTTGTCAAAAACATATAAAGCTTATTGTTCATAACACACTAATCATCAACTTCGAGACAATTTAATGAAAATCAATTAAACATTAATTTGTATAACACAGGTCGTCTTATGTTTTCCCCGCCTTGACTATCAATGTTCCCTGATCACTCTGAAAGTATTGACTTTACATTTTTTTCGATCACCACATGAACTGCCTTTAAATCAATCACACCAATGAGACATACATTTACTACATTCATTATAACACTGTAAGGGAATTCTGCAAGATCAGCGAACATTGTTGATTTACCTTGAATATGAAACAGGAGAGGAGAAAATGTAGCGGCAAGATCGGGATTCGATCCCGGGACTCTCCGAACACTAGCTGAGTGCTCTACCGACTGAACTACCTGGTCATCGATAATCGACCCAGTCCAGTACCGCTACACTCCTCCCTCCTTTTTTGAATACATACGAGACCCTTTCAAACACCACAGCCGTTGGTTATTTAGTTGGGTGCCAATTCTGTAACAGGAGATAAGAAAATGTACCTCTTCCGACTGAGCTACCTGATCACCGATAATCAACCCAGTCTGATCCCGCTACAAATATTTATCAGGTTATTTTATCTCCCTTCCTATTTTCAATCTACCTTTATGACTTAGAATCTTACCTGGTGGAAAATATATTGTCTTAAAAATCTTGACAAATTATGCACACTGTGATTGTTGCAAGCTATAAACTACGTATCCGCTAGCTGATTGCTGTTGATTGTTAATGATCTCAAACACACTAATTACTTATTGTGCCAATTTAAGTAATTATATTCTACTCTTTTCAAATATTCCTGATTACTATTCATGTGTAATATCTTAAAACATTGACATGTGCACGGAGTACGGCGGACCAGACCGACGATGTTTTGGACATCTGCTAGATATTTCAGTTTCAGGTTACGGTGGCCAATAAAAGAAAACAAACACAATGCGGTTTTCATATGTTATTTCTTCTAAATACAACATGTTTTGTGCAAGCTGTCAAGCATTTATGGGGAATATTTTGCATTGAAATTGTCACCTTCATACATCGGTTTTGGGACTCCCTGGACATTGTTTTTCCCCATTTTTTGATGCGCGAAATATACTGATAGTAGATTTTTTAAGCATTTTCAGCCCTAAAAAGCACCTGCGCAAATAATACCAGTTTTTACGGTATGTGATATTGGAATATATCCCAAACTTTTTATCATATTATTTGCCAATAACACTGTTATGATATCAGAAATATCTGATGGTCTAAAACAAATGTTACATGAATTTCAACAATGTTGCATAACATGGAAATTATACCTTAATATCAGAAAGATAAAAATTGAGATATTCTCAAGACGTAAATCGGTACAACAACACCAGTTGATGTTATGGAATACAGAATTAGATTTATAAGAATTGTTTACAGAAAATAATGTTAATGGTAGCGTTTTTAAAGAAAGGGAAAAAAACTGCTGAACAAACAATTAAATTGGTGTTTGCTATTTATAAGAAATAAAGGAATGTATCCATTCCTGTTCATCTTAAACTGAAAATATTTGATTTACTTGTAATGACAGTTTTATTATACTCATCAGAGGTATGGGGATTTGATTTGAAATAATAATATGTAGAAAAAATCATTTGTAATTTTGTTAAACATCTGAAGTTAAGAAGTGTACAATTACCATTCTCATGGTCTATGGTGCAGTTACCCGGTTTTTGATTATTAAAGTTCGGTATACATGGTAATATCAATCAAACTTGCTGTTTTACAAAGAAATTACAAATGTTAAAAGTAACAGATTGACATTATTCAAAGATCAAGGGTGATTTGATAAGTTCTCTAGGCGTATATTTTGGAACTATTTATGTTAATGAATTTTGACATAGAAAAGTTGAATCTGCCTTTGCTTTCTCTACTAAAAACAACTAGGATATGCAATGATACTGTGGTCCTTCAGGAACTTGAGGACAATAGTATTATAAATGGCAATAATAAATACGATCCCCACGTTTTTGATTATAAGAGGATTCTGACAAATATCACATAGGAGTCAACGTCTCAGATTGACTTTGATACCACTGTGGTCTTTTATATCGGATACATTTTCGTACACTTTCCACATCCATTATAAACGTATATCAAGTCCCCGTATGATAAACAATTAGCTTCTATTGTCGCTCTGTGTCATCTTCGCCCAAAGAGCACATAAAGCCAATGTAAACAATAATATTTGACAAGTTTTTCATAACTGATTTCGTCCCGCGAACTTCACTTCAAAATTTTTGCAAGTAGCAATTTATGGCTTAATATCCATTAAGGCAATCAGCTCCCCTCTATATGGTGTTTCTCACGTCTTTAAGTAACCGGGTTTCATAAAGGATTGTATTGTTAGATCAGATTAGAAGAAATTATTTCATTAACATCAAAATTTAACAAGGAAAATTGCAAAGGATAAAACATTTGACATATAACATTCAATAGGAATATTAGAATGGGCTTCAAGATTTTAATTATGATTCTTTATTTTTACATCTCTGGTTGTTCCGGAATCTCATAAGTCAACTGAAAGGAACATCCAGCCTTATTTACTCGTTCTATTGTACATAAACTTACAGTAGATTGACTTTAGAATATTTCTCTGTTTCCTCGAGACGAGCATTTCGTACTTTCAGGTACTTTTATTTCTTGTGTTGAGTATTCATCTGAGTGGGCGGGTTGCACATGGGCTTCGACAAAATTTAAGACTTTAAATGTATATGTAGAAGATCCTGTTGCTTCTTTTGATATTGTTTTTTCTAACCGTATCCATGGTCCTTCACCGCTGTGAGCTCATACTTCTCCATATTTTTTATTTACAATGAAGTGGGTTGGAGTAATCGGCCCACTACGTGCAATTATATGGACTGTAGGTAGTGATGTGTACTTAGTCAGAGATACAGCTACTACTTGAGCCATTCCGTGTATCAGCATAATAAAGATTAAACTAAAATTCAAATATGATATTTTCACAAAAGACCGGCTTTAAACGGTGATGAGAAATTCTCATCTCATTCACTGTATCATCTCTCACACACACACATCGCGCGGTTGTCATGTTAAGGCTAATACATGGAACCTTGGAACCAGGAACAGTATAGATACGAGAGAGATTAAGAATGTATTTGATTTATTTGTATTTCTTTAACTGCAAATGACTGGACTGACCTCAGAGTGAGATTTTTAAAGAGATGTCTACATTCGACACAGTTGAGAAAATTATCACTAACGAGCAAAAAGCTGCTTTTAAAGTTAAAGTTGATGAATGACGTATGTCCTTTCTCATTGCGGTTTGTTTGACAATCTATATCTACCATATCGAACCTGTACGGTTGGTGATTGTGGCTCTGTTCTATCTTGGGGTTTGAAGACAACTTTATACTTACTAGTAAATATATCATCCTCCTTTCAAACACTCGACTATGAAATCTCAAAGTTGGTGTGCTTTTACGTGGTGTCGAATGTTCGTACGGGACTACTCCGCCCGAGATGGGAGCGTTAGTGACAGAATGTCAGTTATTTTAAGACACTGAAGTTTGGCCTTTCAAGACCAGTTGTAGAGTACATTACAAGGCTCCATTGGTATTACTTATTGGCGGTACACTTTACTGTCTCGTCATAGGTCGGACTGGCTGGCGGCAGAATATATCTGATTCTTAAAATACTTTATTTTTAAACAATAAAATGTTAATTGTATTGCCGCCATGACGTACAATTTCTGTGAATGGAACTGCAGATATCAAAATTAGATTAATATGTGTTACGTGACCTAGATAAGTTGTTGTTGGTCTCTATGATGTTAAAGACCACAGCAAACTTGCCGATAGAGTAACTTACGGAAGCATCAGTGATATTTGCTGACACGTGTTTGTAGCATATCTCCACTTCTGATAATAAAACGAGCAATCACTCGTGAAGGCCGATATGTGCGACTCTAATATGTATTCACCTTGAGGCAAAATGCTGTTTTCACCACACAAGACTATTGATTAACACAGTTTTTTCAACCTGAAATCGTTAAAGGCAGAGTGTAACGAATTCTAGTATGTCTTCTACACATATCAACACATTTTCATTTTCATTTTTTCGTACTACCAACCGAATATAAACAAGAATGAGCAAGCTTCCTTTTTAGTGATTGGTGGATGAGATCATTGCTTGGAGGGGTTTTAATTCGAAAATTGTTATTTTTTTCAAAACAGCGTTTGCCTGAATATCGATTAAACGAAGAACCAAGTCGTGTCCTGATCCAAAGCTATAAATGCGTGTCCAGCCCAGGTGTCAGTCTGTGTGGTTGTCTAAAAGCTGATCCAGTCATTGTATAATTTGTCATTTTAAGGGTATTTCTGCCACATACTGACCTGCCTGACGCTTAATATAGACGCATTAATTGACTGCATTTTTGCCGAAATGGAGCTGTCGTAATTTCATGGTGTCAGATATAAACACAAGCGTTAGCAGCATGTGTATGGTATTGTCGTGCTTCAACGCAAGGATGTGTTGATTGTTAAAACAAAGGACATCAGCCTTAAGTTATGACCTGATAATATATATCTCATTACTGTAATAGATGTCACGTTAAGTGTTGTCCACGCCTTGATACAGACTAGCACATACTATGACAATCCCTTACCGAATCTGATACCTCCGTCAGCAAACTACCTTTCGTCAGCAACCGTCAGAATATTACTCTTGACGGACGTTGATAGATACTACGTCATCCATCCGGCGTCTAAAACCGAAACTCGCTGTAAACCGATTATGTGCATGCGCAAGGGGCTAATTATTTTTTTCGGTTAAAGTTTTCGGCTTTACGTACGTTGCACACAACAATGTGACTTCATGGCTTCATTGAATTTCACTAAGCCGAAATTCTCTAACCTTTCTTGTGTTAAACACACTAAAAAGTACCGGTAATAAGTTACACGTTTCCATCGCTGTACATGCGTCTATTTTCAACGTAACGCAAGGACGCCCACTTAGACGTGTCTCCCGCGACACGTGTCAACCAACGTGACGCAAGACACCCGTCTTACGACGGTTACCCAGTCTCCTATGTCCACCAACGTAACGAGACTGTTTGGGATGATTTACCATATTGCCTGGCACGGGACGTTACATTTGTCGTGATTTACCAGAGATGACCCCTTACACTTGTTTAGGAAAGAAATAACAATAGGTGATCAATCATGATCGTGTTGTATTTAGTAGCCAGCTTATTTGGGTTGTGTCATTTTGGAAGTGTGAATATATTATTTCACTGAAAAATCTATGATCTTTCACATCTGGGACTACTTAGAATCAGCTAAGCGACTATTAAGATCAGAAGGTCTTATCGGTGAATAGATCTGCCGCATATTCCAGTTTCTTGCAGGTTTATAATACCATAATCGATTCTGTGCTGTCGTTGTCCCAGCCAATCAGTCGTTTTTATGATGGACGTTAAATTGGCCTTGGTTTCAAACTAATTTTCCAGCCCAGATTTGTTTTGATGTGCAGTTTGTACATCCTGTGTGATGAAACCAAAAAAGATAGAATAGAGTGCCCATATTCCGACTAGTTCTGATGTTTATAGGACATATAAACCCACCAATTGTCTTTCCTGCTTTCGTCGCTACTTTTGGTGCACAAGAGAAATGCATTGACAACACATTTGATTTAGGAAGGAGACAGAAAGGAGTCACCCTGCCACAAAGAGGTACATTGGGCAATGCTGTTTAGAATAAGCAACACTAAAATGAACGAGACAGGTAGTTCATGTTGATTTATGGACGACTCAAAGACAAGATTCATAGTTTTATCTGTTTATGAATTTCTTTTGTCAAGACTGTGCTTGGAAAACTAAAAAACCGTACCTCTTTGTGTCTTTAAAAATAAGTTTGTGTCGATGTGCAAGAGTTGTTTCATTAAATGTATTGTGTTGGAGTAGAACATTGGTTTTTCATTATTCTTTGTTCATTCTAAGGCCTTCGCCATCTTGACCTTCTGTCGGCGACTACTACTTTCCTCAAATAGTATTTCTGGTTAGTACAGCTTTTGTTCTTCTATTACTTTCAGCCACCGTGCATCAACAGATATCGGCCACCGTCGTCCTTTTGAAGATTATTTTTGTTAAATATTTGTTCTTTTTCCCGTGGTTTTTTTTTTTTATTTTTTTTCTCTATTCCGCTGTGTTTTGAAGATTGTAAAGCTGTCTCTAAATAATTGTCGTTATGGTTGTAAGAACGCCCCTGACGTTCCATCCTCTTGAGATGATATCACATAAAAATGAAAATATCTTCAATAGTAAACAAGAAAGAAGCGTCAGTGCAGTCGATGCGTATTTTCTAAGACTTCATGCACATTGCTCTTTGACTTTTGACTTAGACATTACACTATAATGGATGACATTTTCACTAGTTCTCTGTGAGACGAGAAGTTCTCTGTAATATCATGGTTATATATTGATATCAGTTTTTGTGTTAAGTACAAATTCACAATGTATCCTATAAGCACATCATGTGCTACATTGCCTTGATACATGTCTATACAGCCAGACCCATGCGTGGATGTCCTTTATAATAAGCCTCCTGTTCCTGCGCACTATGGGCAAGCAAGCGTTCACCGTCCATTCCCATCACTGTAACACAATTGGCGTGTGTGCGAGCTCTATGAAGATTATTAGACACCTTCTATAAAATATCAAATGAAATCAGAAAATGTGTGCATTCCCTGTCTCACAGAAGCGGCGGTGTTTTTAAGGGTGATTGCGCTCGTAGACTAGAACCCAATGTTACGTTTATCCCGAGGTGTCCACGTTGGTCATTTTCATGGTAACTAGCGACAATCTTTGAGGGGTTCACCATGGGAACTAGGACAATTCGTAAAAAGGTTCAATTGATTAATACTCATAACATTATATTTAAGCGCTTACTTTGTTTGCAGAATGCGTTATTTACATAAGCCGAAACTTGAATTTATTTAACGCATCATGGTTGGATGGATGGTAACAATTATAAAAAAATAGCTTCAGACCATTCTTTGACCCCATGAGACCTCTAACTTTAACCATGTCTTTATGGCAAAACATAGTTTTACAATATCATTATGGTGATTGCAGTCCTGATACGAAATGCCATACAAATGATGAGCCAGTTGGAATATAAATAATGACAAAGCAACAAGAGACAAAAGAAAAAACTTCCTTCGTGTCCTGGTGTCTTAGGCAACGACGTAGCCTGACAGCATGCAGAATAAGGCTTATTAGACGATAATGTACCGGAATCAGAGATTAAACAGGGTGCTGTTGTCTAATCATAAAAATCGATAGCGCGCGACTGAGATGGACGTTAATTGGATAATTATAAATAATTACTCGAAAGAGCATTGGTGTTGTGCGGAGTGTCCATTTAACCGTATCCACCCCGTCAAGGTGTGTAAAAATTCCAGTTTCTTCTCGATTTCTGACGTGGACAATAATAATGCCTGGACCATCACTCCCTGTCTTTCAAGAAATTCAGAAATGGACCGGACAGAGCACTTGCTAATACGACAGAAATTACCATTCAACAGATGCCAATTAAGATTTACGATTCTTTGGCGCATCGAGATAAATTTTTCTCGTGGCTGTGACGTGAATATATGATGACATGAAATACATATATAGGTCATCGCGACGTTACAACTGTCATATACAGAAATGTTTGCACGTGGTACTGTCACAAACAGAACGTGCAATTTGTGCTGGTCGTCCTTAATAGCGAAAAGCCGTCCAATTTCAAGGTCCAGACAGTGTTAAGAGCGTTTGCACGTGTTCTTAATGTTGTGTTCGTGGCTATGGAATGTTAATAGTTTGAAGTTGACAGAATACTTTTTATAGAAGCATTTGGTAATTATATTTATAATTCATTCTGCTAATATTCCAGTTTTCACAGGGCATAATGTGACTAACGCAGTCTTGACATACAATCCTAAAACGTAGCAAGATGTCACACAACCAGATAATGTATTTTAGTTCCGCTATCATGTTATTTTTCTAATACAATTGTAAAAGCCTTCAAAATGCACCTCTTACCGTGATCTGGTTCGAGAAGCCGATCTAAAATATCGTAGTTGCTGATATGACATTTATAAAAAATATCAATCATTAATTTGTGATTCGTGTACGAAGTTCAGTGAGCACCATGTCAGGTTGTCTTCAGTTGATTCTGTCGACGAGAACATTAAAGTCCAGTATCCAGTTCTCATTAGGATTACGAGCTAATTAAAATCAAATACATCATTAATATTGACATAGCCTCTCGTGAGAACGGCCGCCCCTTGATCCTAACTGTATACAGTGCTAATAGGTTTTAGGAGGAATGATGGTGGGTGTTTCTGGAGTAGATTGGACAACAACAAGGCTGCAAAGCCAAGTAAAGAAGCAACTGCCAAGGATTAAAATGGCGTTATTTCTGTCTCGTAATCAGTAATATATCTGGATTTGCATTGTTTGGATTATTGTGCGTGAAGATCATGCTTACAAAGCCCACTTGTGATAGTTTGGAATTGTGTCATTTTCTTTCTTCTTGAGTTTCTGCTCTTCTGATAATGGTGTTTAAAATACATTGTATTCTGAATTATAAACTCAAAGCAATCTTGAAAAAAGTGCTTAGCAGTAGGGTAACATTAAGATAGAAGCCATAATCTGATTGGCTAATAAAAGATTAGCAGTGGTATTTAATCAAAGTGTAGAAATCTGATTGGATAATTCAGGTACAACAAAAGTTTACATGAGAGGCCATTGTATAGTAAATAGCAATGATGACTAAATATCTGTTTTTTAAATTGCATTATTACTATACCTAGCACAAGACTACGTTAGTAATGGACTATCGTATGTTCAACTAGGATTTCATACGATTCCTATATATATATCATGACTTAATGCTCACATCCCGAACCCTGGCGACGTGATTTGAACTCATACAAGATTTGACAGCAGGGTGATCTCCTACCGAACAAGCTAATTTTTGTATCAGTTTGCATCTATACTTGAAGCAATTTTATGAAGAACATGATTGGGTGAACCATAATCTAATAGAAAGGCTAGCCATCGAGGTTTTAATCTAATCTAAATAAACGTCAACTCCATGTAACACAATACAACATAAAGAAAGTTGATAGCGTTGTTCATTGTTCAGTCGCCGTGGACGTTTGGAGACATCCATCATTGTATGCCTTGTATTGCTATTTTCATACGATGATTGAAGAACTTAAATGTAATCCAGTCATATAGCATCACAATAACTGTAGAACTTACTCTGACAATAAGCGACTCTATCGGCACTCGTGGTCAATTCATTGTCTTTATAGGTCGGTTTGTTATTTCTGTTCTTCAACTTTTTCGAGTAAGATAAATTTCGAAAGACTTTTTTAGCCTCTATACTTTTACTGATAATTTAACTACCCGATGTGGACACATTTGACTGTGATAGATACTTGTTCGAAAACACGTTTAGTTATAAATACTTTTGTGCGCAAGACCTCTCTGGGTAACTTTATCCACTAACTAAGTGTTTAAGCTAAATCATTAGAGTCGTTGGAAGCTGATTCCTGCTATTGAAATCCTGCTAATTTCAAACTGCAATAGATAAATCTTGTTTAATGAAAGACAGATGGGTTTCCATGGGCCCTTTAATATTATTACTGTATTTTCAATAGTTTGTCTTTCTATGTTACATTAAAAATAACAGGTTACGTAAAGACTCGGCTGCTCTCCGGGGGACAGCAGCCACCTAATAACAACTCTGAAAATTAGATAAAATCCGTTCATCGTATATACCTCTCAGAAATGACAACAAATTACGGCATTCAGATTCTCTGTCGAGTGCTTTGAGTAAGCCTTTGAGTAAGTTATCAAGTTTTTCAGTCGACACTATATTTTGCTGTATAGTTGCAATCAGAATTCTACTTGTCATAACCGTGTTTGAAATTATCAAAAAGATTGACAAAATTTAAAAACGCCGGGCGAGGCCAATTACACCAAATCAGACATTTAATTTAATATCAGACAGAACAATGTACAAAGGTATGCATACCGTTTATGAATTATTTACTAATTGTTTTCACGACAGAGATGTTCTTAGCCTCTTCTAGTTCCGAGTTACGTTTAAGAATTTTAGTTTTTTTTTTAAATAAAAAATACCGCTTTATGTAATTTGAACATATTACAAATGTTCTCTCTGTTGTTTTTTCATTTTTTTTTTTCGTTTTTTTTTTTAGTAATTCAAAGAACATCTATTTCCGTTTATGTAAACTAAACTCGGAACCAGGAAATTTTCTATCATTTTAGATAAAATCATTCTATATGCCTAAGACATATGAGAAATGTTGCCGTTTGTCTTTTTAATGGATTGAATTGATCCACTTTAATTTATAGTTTTCGATCAACTCACAGTTCGAGTTCCGTTTAAGTAAAACGGAACTCGGAATCAGTTCCTAGTTCCGTTTAAAAGAAATTTTCTACTCATTTAGAATAAATCATTCTATATGCCTCAGACATATGAGAATGTTGCCGAG
>SAYR01029898.1:239086-266454 GCA_004382745.1 Argopecten irradians irradians
ATCAGTTCCCTGTTTTACCGTATGCCGCAGTCGATAGTCAACTACCCGCGCAGTATTTAGGACGACGGGGGGGGGCGGGGGGGGAGGACATAAACGACCCGCGTATGAAAATTAACATTTTATCTATTTAATTGATAATTTAGGAGGATGACTAATAAGGTAGTTATTAACGTTAAGTTAAGTAAACTTTTGCCCACTCTAAAAATTATTAGTGCTCGTTTAATCTCTTAAAAATCAAAAAACCGTTTCGGAAAGTAGTGGGCCTTTAAACAGGTAATAGTATGGCCACGCCGTTTTGTCATAAAATACAAACTAATACTAAGGGTCAAATCTTTGACCTTAAGGCAAAAATGTTTTTTGCCATTATGTACATTTATTACAGGAAAAGATTTGACCTTAAGGTCAAAAAACGTTTTTGCTCTTAAGGTCACAATCTTTTGCCCCTTAAGGTTCAAATCTTTTGCCTTAAGGGTTAAATGTACATAATGGCAATTAATTTTTAAAATCTGTAGAAGTCACTATGCTATTTCTATACCCCGTAATCACATTAATGACTTGTCCACATACTGAACCTTAAAAGTTGAAAAAAAAACAATGATAAAACACAAAACAACTGATGAAAATAAATAATCCCATAAAATGGTATAATTTTAACAAATTGTTTCAAAATTGTTCATTTATGACACTAGAAGTCTATCTAGTTATAATCATTTATACTGCTACAACTATAATAAACAAGTTGTAACTTTACATTGCTCATATTCAAGAAATCCTTTACCCTTTGCTTAAGGTTCAATAAATCTTTTGCCCTCAAGGGTCAATAAATCTTATTCCCTTAAGTCAAAAACATTTTTGCCCTTAGTAAATAAATCTTTGCGCTTAAGGCCAAAAAAACTTTTTTAACCTTAAGGTAAATAAATCTTTGCCCTTAAGGTCAAAAACATTTTTTGCCCTATAAGGCTAAATAAATCTGTTGCCCTTAAGCGTCCAAAAACATTTTTGCCCTTAAGGTAAATAAATCTTTTGCCTTTAAGGTAAAATAAAGCTTTTACCATTAAGGTAATAAATCTTTTGCCCTTAAAGGTAAGTAAACCTTTTGCCTTAGGTAAATAAATCTTTTGCCCTTAAGGCAAATAAGCTTTTGCCCTTAAGGTCAAAAAAAACTTTTTAACTTAAGGGAAATAAATCTTTTGCCCTTAGTCAAAAAAACATTTTTTGCCCTTAAGTTAAATAAAATCTTGCCCTTAAGGTCCAAAAACTTGTTTGGACTATTTATATACTTTAGACGATAATAAAAATTTTACCATTCCCCTTCAAAAAAATGATTAAATTACTACAAGATTCTGTGAATTATTACACACTTGAAACTTATTATCCATCGCTGATTTTACTGTTATTGAAAGAAACACCTGTCTCAAAATGACTCCCTTCCCCTTAATGAAATGAATACTATTTCTGAACAACAAACCAATTGGATGATTCCATTCCTAGTAAGTGGTATATAATAGTTAAGGACATCACACATAATGAAAATATATTTTGCCCTTAAGGTCAAAAATTGACGCGTTAAGTCAAAAGATTTGCCATTATGTAAAGATTTGATTTACAAACAACTTAAGGTTAAAAAATGATGGACATAATGTCCAAATAAACGCTTTTGCCATTATGTTACCTATCCGATTTTTAACCTTAAGGCAAATCTTTTGACCTTAAGCGGCAAAGTTTTTCCATTATGTACAGTTTCAACGTTTAGCCCTTCAAGTAAATATTTAACCTTAGGTAAAATGATTTGACCTTAACGGCAATATTTTACCTTTAAGGGCAAAAGATTTGACCTAAGTAATTATATGTATTTTATGACAAAACGCTTCCACGAAATACGAAGTAAATTTTTGCCGAATGACATAAATCATACTATGGAATTGTTCATATAACTCGAAGTGATATTTTTGAAATAACTATGATCGACGAAAATGTCCGATTTCTTTTCAAATTCTTCCGTAAAACGGCACGTTTTCAATCTGTAAAATGTAGAGAAAACTGTTTTGATGTTTAGCAATTAATCCTGAGTTATATTTTACCAACAAGCATTCAGAGATTTTCCCGACTCTCACTTGCAATTGTGTGATCACTCGAGCGGAACTAATCTCTACCACCTGGCACAGTTTTACAAAGAATCGCACAAAAAGCCCACATGATTACTTTTTAGTGCGGATATATCTTAGACGATGTGAACAATGTTAGTTTTTTTTAAACTTTTTACTCAACAAAATAGACTTTACGCTTTTCATGATCAGCACCATCATTTTTTGCCCATACACTCACCGTACCCAAATGATACGAGTGTATTTTATATTTCTTGTGCACATTATATAACAACTGCTATACTACAATCAATTTATGAAGGACAAAACTTTTACATGTAAGAACAGGAGGACTGAAGAACAGCGGAATTAAACTCTCAATAATATTTCCTCTATGCTGGTATTGCTATTTATGACTAAAATGTTTAATTATATGATATTAGCCTTTTCAGTAATTAATCTGTTAATACATTTATTGTTTTCCTATGTTTTACAGAATGGCAGCATGCATGTTATTTCAACTGAAACAGTTAGGAGAAGAATTGTGGAACAAAAAGAAGTAATTTTCAACTGTGGAAGCTTAATATTGTAATTATTTTCAATCCGAAAATAATTGCTATCATCATCTTCAAATTCCTTATTGTGAAATTTAACTGTAATATGATTTAAGCATATACCTTATATTTGTTTATATTCTATGACTGTACATGCTTGAAATGAAATGGATAAATAAAAGATTATTTAAATTTAAAAACACAATTATGACATTAGCTGTTTATATTGTTTGTCAAAAAACATATAAACTTATTGTTCATAACACACTAATCATCAACTTCGAGACAATTTAATGAAAATCAATTAAACATTAATTTTGTATATAACACAGGTCGTCTTAGGTTTTCCCCGCCCTTGACTATCAATGTTCCCTGATCACTCTGAAAGTATTGACTTTACATTTTTTCGATCACACATGAACTGCCTTTAAATCAATCACACCAATGAGACATACATTTACTACATTCATTATAACACTGTAAGGGAATTCTGCAAAATCAGCGAACATTGTTGATTTACCTGAATATGAAACAGGAGAGGAGAAAATGTAGCGGCAAGATCGGGATTCGATCCCGGGACTCTCCGAACACTAGCTGAGTGCTCTACCGACTGAACTACCTGGTCATCGATTAATCGACCCAGTCCAGTACCGCTTACACTCCTCCCCTCCTTTTTTGAATACATACGAGACCCTTTCAAACACCACAGCCGTTGGTTATTTAGTTGGGTGCCAATTCTGTAACAGGAGATAAGAAAATGTACCTCTTCCGACTGAGCTACCTGATCACCGATAATCAACCCCAGTCTGATCCCGCTACAATATTTATCTGGTTATTTTATCTCCCTTCCTAGTTTCAATCTACCTTTATGACTTAGAATCTTACCTGGTGGAAAAGAATATATTGTCTTAAAAAAATCTTGACAAATTATGCACACTGTGATTGTTGCAAGCTATAACTACGTATCCGCTAGCTGATTGCTGTTGATGTTAATGATCTCAAACACACTAATTACTTATTGTGCCAATTTAAGTAATTATATTCTACTCTTTCAAATATTCCTGATTACTATTCATGTATAATATCTTAAAACATTGACATGTGCACGGAGTACGGCGGACCAGACCGCCGATAGTTTTGGACATCTGCTAGATATTTCAGTTTCAGTTACGGTGGCATAAAAGAAAACAAACACAATGCGGTTTTATATGTTATTTCTTCTAAATACAACATGTTTTGTGCAAGCTGTCAAGCATTTATGGGGAATATTTGCATGAAATTGTCACCTTCATACATCGGTTTTGGGACTCCCTGGACATTGTTTTTTCCCCATTTTTTGATGCGCGCGAAATATACTATAGTAGATTTTTTAAGCATCCCAAACTTTTTTATCATATTATTTGCCAATAACACTGTTATGATATCAGAAATATCTGATGGTCTAAAACAAATGTTACACGAATTTTTAACAATGTTGCATAACATGGAAATAGAACCTTAATATCAGGAAGATAAAATTGATATATTCTCAAGACGTAAATCCGGTACAACAACACCAGTTGATGTTATGGAATACAGAATTAGATTTATAAGAATTGTTTACATATCTGGGTACAGAAAATAATGTTAATGGTAGCGTTTTTAAAGAAAGGGGAAAAAAACTGCTGAACAAACAATTAAATTGGTGTTTGCAATTTATAAGAAATAAAGGAATGTATCTCTTCCTGTTCATCTTAAACTGAAAATATTTGATTTACTTGTAATGACAGTTTTATTATACTCATCAGAGGTATGGGGATTTGAAAATAAAAAATGTAGAAAAAATCATTTGTAATTTTGTAAAACATTCCTGAAGTTAAGAAAGTGTACAAACAATTTCATGGTCTATGGTCAAGTTATCCGGTTTGAATTGAAGTTCGGATACAATGTATATCAATCAACTTGCTGTTTTACAAAAGAACAATTACAAAACTTGTTAAAAGTAGACCAATTGACCAATTTATTCAAAAATCACATGGTGATATTGATAAGTCTTTTAGAGGACAGACATATTCTATATTTAAGACATTTTGACATAGAAAAGTTTGCCTCTTGTCTTTCTCTACTGCCAAACAATACTTGTTAACTGATACTGTGGTCCCAGGAACTTGATGACAATAGTCATTAAGAATGGCAATCTGATTAAAATACACATCCTTATTATCACTACGTTTGATAAGAGGATCTGACAATATCCCATAGGAGGTCACGTCCAGATGACCTTTATACCACGTGGTCTTTATATCGGATACATTTTCTACACCTGTCACATCCATTGAAAACGATATTTCGTCCCCGTATGCATAAACAATTAGCTTTATTGTGCTCTGTGTCATCTCGCCCAAAGAGCACAATAAAGCAATGTAAACCAAAATAATTCTGACAGTTCTTTCAAACTATTTCGTCCCTGAATTTCACTGTCAAAATTTTGCAAGTAGCAATTTGATTGGCCATTTCCAAAGGTCACCTGAACATGACCCCTAATGGGGTTTTCTCAGATCCTTTATATAACGGAGTGGTTATAAGGATCTGTATTTTAATCAGATTGTAAGAATGGATATTTTCATTAACATCAAATTAACAAGGAAAATGCTAAAGGTGTTATAAAATCATTTGACATATAACATCATAGGAAATATTAGAATGGGCTTCCAAGATTTTATTATGTGTCTTTTATTTTACATCTTGGTGTCCAAGGAATCCTCAAAAGTCCAAACTGAAAGGAACACCAGCCTTATTTATTTCTTATTGTACAAAACTACAGTAGTATTGACCTTAGAAATATATTCCTCCTGTCCTCGAGACCGAGCCATTTAGTACTTTCAGTACTTTTATTCTCTTGTGTGAGTACATCTGAGTGGGCGGTTGCACATGGGCTTGAACAAAAATTAAGACTTTCCCAGATATAGAAGACACTTTCTGACTATCTTGATATGTTCTTCTTAACCTCATCCCTGGTCCTCCCTGTGAGCCACCACCTACATTTATTTTTACCTGAAGTGGAGTAATCGCCCCTACGTGAAATATTGACATGTCGTATGAATGTGTAAAGCTCGAGATACAGCTACCTACTTGCAGCATTCGGATCTCCCGCAAAATAAAGATTAAACTAAATTCAAATATAATATTGTCAAAAAGACGGCTTTAAACGGTGAATGGAGGTCATAGATCCGAGAGGAAGAGGATATTAATTAACTTGTATCTTAACCCGCAGTCTGATGACCCAGAAGTGAAGAACTTTTAAAGGAATGTTCGACACAGGAGAAAAATCTTCACTACGGCAACAAAGATGTTAAGTCTAAGGATAGAATACGTAATTGCGGTCTAATGTTGGAGGCCTGAGGTCTGGTGATGTTGGCCTGTTCCTTGGAGTTTGAAGACAACTTTATATACTAGTAATGATTATCATCCTTTCAAACACTCGACTATGAAAGCTCAAAGTTGGTGTGCTATAGTGACAGTGTCGAATGTTCGTACGGGACTACTCCGCCCCAGAGGCGAGCGCTAGTGACAGAATGTCAGTTATTTTAAGCAACTGAAGTTTGGCCTTTCAAGACCAGTTGTAGAAGTACATACAAGGCTCCATTGGTATCGTATTGGCGGACACTTTACACAGCCCCGACTCATAGGTGACTGGCTGGCGGCAGAATATATCTGATTCTTAAAAACTTTACCATTTTTAAACAATCAAAATGTTAATTGTATATTGCCGCCATGACGTACAATTTCTGTGAATGGAACTGCAGATATCAAAACAGATTAGATATGATATGTGTACGTGACCTAGATAAGTTGTGTTGGTCTCTAATGTTCAAGACACAGCAAACTTGCCGATAGAGTAACTTACGGAAGCATCAGGTTGTGATATTTGCTGACACGTGTTTTGGTAGCATATCTCCACTTCTGATAATAAACGAGCAATCACTCGTGAAGGCCGATATGTGCGACTCTAATATGTATTCACCTTGAGGCAAAATGCTGTTTTCACCACACAAGACTATTGATTAACACAGTTTTTTCAACCTGAATCGTTAAAGGCAGAGTGTAACGAATTCTAGTATGTCTTCTACACATATCAACGACAATAACATTTCCCATTTTCATTTTTTCGTACTACCAAACCGAATATAACAAGAATGAGCAAGCTTCCTTTTAGTGATTGGTGATGAGATCATTGCTTGGAGGGGTTTTAATTCGAAAATTGTTATTTTTTCAAAACAGCGTTTGCCTGAATATCGATAAAACGAAGAACCCAAGTCGTGTCCTGATCCAAAGCTATAATGCGTGTCCAGCCCCGGTGTCAGTCTGTGTGGTTGTCCTAAAAGCTGATCCAGTCATTGTATAATTTGTCATTTTAAGGGTATTCTGCCACATACTGACCTGCCTGACGCTTATATAGACGCATTAATTGGACTGCATTTTTGCCGAAATGGAGCTGGTCGTAATTTCATGGGTCAGATATAAACACAAGCGTTAGCAGCATGTGGTATGGTATTGTCGTGCTTCAACGCAAGGATGTGTTGATTGTTAAACAAAAGGACATCAGCCTTAAGTATGACCTGATAATATATATCTCATTACTGTAATAGATGGTCACGTTAAGTGTTGTCCACGCCTTGATACAGACTAGCACATACTATGACAATCCCTTACCGAATCTGATACCCTCCGTCAGCAACATACCCTTCGTCAGCAACCGTCAGAATATTACTCTTGACGACGTTGATAGATACTCCGTCATCCATCCGGCGTCTAAAACCGAAACTCGCCTGTAAACCGATTATGTGCATGCGCAAGGGGCTAATTATTTTTACGGTTAAAGTTTTCGGCTTTACGTACGTTGCACACCAACAATGTGACTTCATGGCCTTCATTGAATTTCACTAAGCCGAATTCTCTAACCTTTCTTGTGTTAAACACACTAAAAAGTACCCGGTAATAAGTTACACGTTTCCATCGCTGTACATGCGTCTATTTCAACGTAACGCAAGGACGCCCACCTTAGGACGTGTCTCCCGCGACACCGTGTCAACCAACGTGACGCAAGGACACCCGTCTTACGACGGTTACCCAGTCTCCTATGTCCACCAACGTAACGAGACTGTTTGGAATGATTTACCATATTGCCTGGCTACGGGACGTTACATTTGTCGTGATTTACCAGAGATGACCCCTTACACTTGTTTAGGAAAGAAATAACAATAGGTGATCAATCATGATCGTGTTGTATTTAGTAGCCAGCTTATTTGGGTTGTGTTCATTTTGGGAAGTGTGAATATATTATTTCACTGAAAAATCTATGATCTTTCACATCTGGGACTACTTAGAATCAGCTAAGCGACTATTAAGATCAGAAGGTCTTATCGGTGAATAGATCTGCAGCCATATTCCAGTTCTCTTGCAGGTTTATAATACCATAACTCGATTCTGTGGCTGTCGTTGTCCCAGCCCAATCAGTCCGTTTTTATGATGGACGTTAAATTGGCCTTGGTTTCAAACTAATTTTCCAGCCCAGAATTTGTTTTGATGTGCAGTTTGTACATCCTGTGTGATGAAACCAAAAAAGATAGAATAGAGTGCCCATATTCCGACTAGTTCTGATGTTTATAGGACATATAAACCCACCAATTGTCTTTCCTCCTTTCGTCGCTACTTTTGTGCACAAGAGAAATGCATTTGACAACACATTTGATTTAGGAAGGAGACAGAAAGGAGTCACTCCCTGCCATTGTATACAAAGAAGGTACATTGGGCAATGCTGTTTAGAATAAGCAACACTAAAATGAACCGAGACAGGTAGTTCATGTTGATTTATGAACGACTCAAAGACAAGATTCATAGTTTTATCTGTTTATGAATTTCTTTTGGTCAAGACTGTGCTTGGAAAACTAAAAAACCGTACCTCTTTGTGTCTTTAAAAAATAAGTTTGTGTCGATGTGCAAGAGTTGTTTCATTAAATGTATTGTGTTGGAGTAAGAACATTGGTTTTTCATTATCCTTTGTTCATTCTAAGGCCTTCGCCATCTTGACCTTCTGTCGGCGACTACCACTTTCCTCAAATTAGTATTTCTGGTTAGTACAGCTGTTGTTCTTTATTACTTTCAGCCACCGTGCATCAACAGATATCGGCCACCGTCGTCCTTTTGAAGATTATTTTGTTAAATATTTTGTTCTTTTTCCCGTGGTTTATTTTTTTTCATTTTTTTTCTCTATTCCCGCTGTGTTTTGAAGATTGTAAAGCTGTCTCTTAAATAATTGTCGTTATGGTTGTAAGAACGCCCCCTGACGTTCCATCCTCTTGAGAATGATATCACATAAAAATGAAAATATCTTCAATAGTAAACAAGAAAAGAAGCGTCAGTGCAGTCGATGCGTATTTTCTAAGACTTCATGCACATTGCTCTTTGACATTTGGACTTAGACATTACACTATAATGGATGACATTTTCACTAGTTCACTGTGAGACGAGAAGAACAGTCTCTGTAAGATCATGGTTTATATTTGATATCAGTTTTTGTGTTAAGTACAAATTCACAATGTATCCTATAAGCACATCATGTGCTACATTGCCTTGATAAATGTCTATACAGCCAGACCCATGCGTGGATGTCCTTTATAATAAGCCTCCTGTTCCTCGCACTATGGAGCAAGCAAGCGTTCACCGTCATTCCCATCACTGTAACACAAATTGGCGTGTGTGCCGACGCTCTAATGAAGATTATTAGACACATTCTATAAAATATCAAATGAAATCAGAAAATGTGTGCATTCCTGTCTCACAGAGCGGCGGTGTTTTTAAAGGGTGATTAGCGCTCGTAGACTAGAACCCAATGTTACGTTTATCCCGAGGTGTCCACGTTGGTCATTTTCATGGTAACTAGCGACAATCATTTGAGGGGTTCACCATGGGGAAACTAGGACAATTCGTAAAAAGGTTCAATTGATTAATACTCAATAACATTATATTTAAGCGCTTAACTTTGTTTGCAGAATGCGTTATTTACATAAGCCGCAAACTTGAAATTTATTTAACGCATCATGGTTAGGATGGATGGTAACAATTATAAAAAAAATAGCTTCAGACCATTCTTTGACACCATGAGACCTCTAACTTAACCCATGTCTTATGGCAAAACATAGTTTTACAATATCATTATGGTGATTGCAGTCCTGATACGAATGCCATACAAATGATGAGCCAGTTGGAATAAAATAATGACAAAGCAACAAGAGACAAAAGAAAAAAACTCCTTCGTGTCCTGGTGTCTTAGCAACGACGTAGCCTGACAGCATGCAGAAATAAGGCTTATCTAGACGATAAATGTACCGGAAATCAGAGATAAACAGGGTGCTGTTGTCTAATCATAAAAATCGATAGCGCGCGACTGAGATGGACGTTAATTGGATAATTATAAATAATTACTCGAAAGAGCATTGGTGTTGTGCGAGTGTCCATTAACCGTATCCACCCCGTCAAGGATGTGTAAAAATTCCAGTTTCTTCTCGATTTCTGACGTGGACAATAATAATGCCTGGACCATCACTCCCTGTCTTTCAAGAAATTACAGAAATGGACCGGACAGAGCACTTGCTAATACGACAGAAATTACCATCAACAGATGCCAATTAAGATTTACAGATTCTTTGGCGCATCGAGATAATTTTTTTCTCGTGGCTGTGACGTGAATATATGATCGACATGATACATATATAGGTCATCGGCGACGTTACAACTGTCATATACAGAAATGTTTGTCACGTGGTACTGTCACAAACAGAACGTGCAATTTGTGCTGGTCGTCCTTAATAGGCGAAAAGCCGTCCAATTACAAGGTCCAGACAGTGTTAAGAGCGTTTGCACGTGTTCTTAATGTTGTGTTCGTGCGCTATGAGAATGTTAATAGTTTGAAGTTGACAGAATACTTTTTATAGAAGCATTTGGTAAATTATATTTAATAATTCATTCTGCTAATATTCCAGTTTTCACAAGGTCATAATGTGACTAACGCAGTCTTGACCATACAATCCTAAACGTAGCAAGATGTCACACAGCCAGATAGATGTCATTTTAGTTCCGCTATCATGTTATTTTTCTAATACAATTGTAGAAAGCCATTCAAAATGCACCTCTTACACGTGGATCTGGTTCGAGAAGCCGATCTAAAATATCGTAGTTGCTGATATGACATTATAAAAAATATCAATCATTAATTGTGATTCGTGTACGAAGTTCAGTGAGCACCATGTCAGGTTGTCTCAGTTTGCATTCTGTCGACGAGAACATCAAAGTCCGTATCCAGTTCTCATTAGGATTACGAGCTAATTAAAATCAAATCCATCATTAATATCTGACATAGCCTCTCGTGAGAACGGCCGCCCCATTGATCCTAAACTGTATACACTGCTAATAGGTTTTAGGAGGAATGATGGTGGGTGTTTCTGGAGTAGGATTGGACAACACCAAGGACTGCAAAGCAAGTGTAAAGAAAGCAACTGCCAAGGATTAAAATGGCGTTTATTTCTGTCTCAGTATCAGTAATATATCTGGATTTGCATTGTTGGATTATTGTGCGTGAGATCATGCTTACAAAGCCCCACTTGTGATAGTTTGGAAATTGTGTCATTTTCTTTCCTTCTTGAGTTTCTGCTCTTCTGATAATGGTGTTTAAAATACATGTATTCTGAATTATAAACTCAAAGCAATCTGAAAAAATGCCTTAGCAGTAGGGATAACATTAGATAGAAGCCATATCTGATTGGCTAATAAAAGATTAGCAGTGGTATTAATCAAAGTGTAGAAATCTGATTGGATAATTCAGGTAACAACAAAAGTTTACCATGAGAGGCATTGTATAGTAAATAGCAATGATTGACTAAATATCTGTTTTTTAATTGCATTATTACTATACTAGCACGAGACTACGTTACGTAACTGGACTATCGTATGTTCAACTAGGGATTTCATACGATTCCTTATATATATCATGACTTAATGCTCACATCCCGAACCCTGGCGACGTAGATTGAACCATACAAGATTTGACAGCAGGGTGATCTCCTACCGAACAAGCTAATTTTGTATCAGTTTGCATCTATACTGTGAAGCAATTTTATGAGAACATGATTGGGTGAAACCATAATCTAATAGAAAGGCTAGCCATCGAGGTTTTAATCTAATCTAAATAAACGTCACTCCATGTAAAACAATACCAACATAACAGAAAGTAGATAGCGTTGTTCACTTGATCAGTCGCCGTGGACGTTTGTGAGACATCCAGTCATTGTATGCCATTGTATTGCTATTTTCATACGATGATGAGAACTTCAAATGTAATCCAAGTCATATAGGCATCACCAATAACAGTAAGACATTAATCTGACAATAAGCGACTCTATCGGCACTCGTGGTCAATTCCATTGTCTTTATAGTGTTTGTTATTTCTGTTCTTTCAACTTTTTCGAGTAAGATAATTTCGAAAGACTTTTTTTAGCCTCCTATACATTTTAATGATAATTAACTACACGACGGGACACATTTGACTGTGATAGATACCTGCTTCGAAAACACGTTATTATAAATATTTTGTGCGCAGACCTCTCTGGGTAACTTATCCACTACACTAAGTGTTTCCGCTAAAATCATTAGAGTCGTGAAGCTGATCATGCCCTATTGAAATCCGTGCTAATTTCAAACTGAAATGATAAATAACTGTTTAAATGAAAGACAGATGGGTTTCCATGGGCACCTTTAAATATTAATACTGTAATTTTCAATAGTTGTCTGTGTTCTATGTTCACAATTAAAAATAACAAGGTTACGTAAAGACTCGGCTGCTCCCCGGGGGACAGCAGGCACACTAATAACCACTCTGACAATTAGATAATATCCGGTTCATCGTATATACCCTCTCCGAACATGACACAAATACGGCATTCAGATTCTCTGTCGAGTGCTTTGAGTAAGCTTTGAGTAAAGTTATCAGTTTTCAGTCGACACTTATTTTGCTGTAAAGTTGCAATCAGAATTCTACTTGTCATAACCGTGTTTGAAATATCAAAAAGATTGACAAATTTAAAACCGCCGGGAGAGGCCAATTCACCAAATCAGACATTCAATTAATATCAGACAGAAACAATGTACAAAGGTATGCATACCGTTATGAATTATTTACTAATTTTGTTTCACGACAGAAGATGTTCTAGCCTCTTCTAGTTCCGAGTTACGTTTAAGAATTTTGTTTTTTTTAAATAAAAATTCAGTTTATGTAATTTGAACATATTACAAATGTTCTCTCTTGTGTTTTTTCATTTTTTTTTTTCGTTTTTTTTTTTAGTAATTCCAAAGAACATCTATTTCCGTTTATGTAAAACATAACTCGGAACCAGGAAATTTTCTATCATTTTAGATAAAATCATTCTATATGCCTAAGACATATGAGAAATGTTGCCTGTTGTCTTTTTAATGGATTGATATTGGTAAATCCACTTTAATTTATAGTTTTCGATCAACTCACAGTTCCGAGTTCCGTTTAAGTAAAACGGAACTCGGAATCAGTTCCTAGTTCCGTTTAAGGAAATTTTCTATCATTTTAGATAAAATCATTCTATATGCCTAAGACATATGAGAAATGTTGCCGAGAACTGGTTCCGAGTTCCGTTTTACTTAAACAGAACTCGGAAATGGGAGTTGATCGAAAACTAAATTAAAGTGGATTTACCAATATTAATCCATTAAAAAAGCCAACAGGCAACATTTCTAATATGTCCAAAGCACATTGACTTTTTCATCTAAAATGATAAAGAATTTCCTTAAACGGAACCGAGTTCCGTTTTACATAAACGGAAATAGATGTTCCTTGAAATTACAAAAAAATGAGAAAAAAATGACAAAACACAAGATAGAACATTTTTAATATGTTCAAATTACATAAACTGAATTTTTTAGATTTTATTTAAAAAAACAAAATTCTTAAACGGAACTCGGAACTGGTTCCGACTCGAAATTCGGATCTCGGAACCAACTTCAGCCTCCCACATGACCCTGGTTGTTAACAGGACGTTAAACCAATAAAACCAAAAGTTCTAGCCCTGAGATAATGAAACTAACTATCTCAAGTATTGGCCAATCATAGTTGGTATAAATATAGAACGTCATTTTTGATTGGCTAAGAACTATCAAGTTTAAGCTAAAGATTGTTTATTAATCATGAAGCCTGTGTTTGTTGGTTTGTTCACTTGTAATATGTTTTGATGATACACCAATGTATTCGATATGATGTTGGTATTTGTAGATGATCAAGCATTTTAAGCATATAAATGAAAAGAATACTACATAAATCGTATCAAAATGTGTTTTCTTGTTGCATTTTTCAAATATTACATTTAAAAAGTTTCTATTATTTATCATACACGGAAAGAAGCAATTATAACATATGCATGAGAATGACAATGTGTATATAATGTTTATGTAATCATTGTTTGAACTAGTGATTAATTACACCTACGCACGGAGCTTCCACTGATCTGTTGTTTACATTAGTGGTACCTATGAGACTTGTCGCAGAATCTTGCACGAATAACATGCCTTTGTTGTTTACTTTGAATTTATCTTAGATTTATGGAATGTTGTGAAGCATTCTGATGTAGTGTACTATAGGGTGGAATAAAATATTCGATAACAATCAGAACGGATGGTGTTTCTGTGGTGTAAATCAGTGACATTACCCGCCGGATGGTGTTTTTGTGGTGTATATCAGTGACATATCCCGCTGGATGGTGTTGTTGTGGTGTAGTTCAGTAACATGCCCCGCCGGATGGTGTTTTTGTGGTGTAAATCAGTGACATTACTCGCCGGATGGTGTTGTTGTGGTGTAAATCAGTGTCATTACCCGCCAAATGGTGTTTTTGTGGTGTAATTCAGTAACATGCCCCGCCGAATGGTGTTTTTGTGGTGTGATTTAGTGACATGCCCCGCCGGATGGTGTTTTTGTGGTGTAGTGTAGTGACATGCCCCGCCGGATGGTGTTTTTGTGGTGTAATTCAGTGACATGCCCCGCCGGATGGTGCTTTTGTGGTGTAGTTCAGTGACATGCCCCGCCGGATGGTGTTGTTGTGGTGTAAATCAGTGACATGCCCCTCCGGATGGTGTTTTTGTGGTGTGATTTAGTGACATGCCCCGCCGGATGGTGTTTTTGTGGTGTCATTCAGTGACATTACCCGCCGGATGGTGTTTTTGTGGTGTAGTGTAGTGACATGCCCCACCGGATGGTGTTTTTGTGGTGTGATTTAGTGACATGCCCCGCCGAATGGTGTTTTTGTGGTGTAAATCAGTGACATGCCCCGCCGGATGGTGTTTTTGTGGTGTAAATCAGTGACATGCCCCGCCGGATGGTGTTTTTGTGGTGTAGTTCAGTGTCATTACCCGCCGAATGGTGTTTTTGTGGTGTAATTCAGTGATATTACCCGCCGGATGGTGTTTTTGTGGTGTAAATCAGTGACCTGTCCCGCCGGATGGTGTTTTTGTGGTGTAGTTCAGTGTCATTACCCGCCGAATGGTGTTTTTGTGGTGTAATTCAGTGATATTACCCGCCGGATGTTGTTTTTGTGGTGTAATTCAGTAACATGCCCAGCCGAATGGTGTTTTTGTGGTGTAGTTCAGTGACATGCCCCGCCGGATGGTGATTTTGTGGTGTAATTCAGTGACATTACCCGCCGGATGTGTTGTTGTGGTGTAAATCAGTGGCATGCCACGCCGAATGGTGTTTTGTGGTGTAAATCAGTGACATGTCCAACCGAATGGTGTTGTTGTGGTGTAAATGAGTGTGGCATTCCCAACCGAATTGTGTTTTGTGGTGTAAATAGTTTTTTGTGGTGTAATTCAGTGAAATTCCCCGCCGGATGGTGATTATGTTGTGTAATTCAGTGAAACCACAGCAAAATTATAGAAACTATCCTAATGAGATCAACAACTATAAACCACAGACACTCAAACTGCGCTTATGTCAATCAAGTATGGCAACTATTCAATATTCTTAACAGATGCTACCAAAAATCATAATAATCCCAGATGCCTAGCCAGTATCATACAAGTGTGCCTTTCTCCAATCCTTTAGAATTAATTGTGCTTTGATACCTCGCGGCATTTAAAGTTCTATTTATGGTAATCTCAATCCTTATAAAATCAACTACACAGTGAAGTAGGCCAACATCTACCCTCGCATTTATGAAAAAAATAAAGTTGGTCTCCATATCTGCTGCTAAGTTGTCGATAAGGAAGTGAAATAGAATAAAGCCGAGGTAAATCATTTCTCAAAACCAGGAAGTTTGAAATGTTTTTATTCTGATGATTTTATTGTCATGTTTCACTCAGCCAGCTTTTAAGTATTAAAAGGTAAGTCGTTTGTAGGGAACATGACTCCTATTGACGTTGGTTTTATTTAAGTGACTTTAAGTATCGAAAATTGTAAATACTGAATCAATAAGTTTACAGGTCTGTCACTCATATGAAACTATTGAACTTAGCTGTTTTATGTCACCAATGTGACATTAACATCAGCTGTGGGCGACATAGTACACAATGCTGGAAATATATCGTCAGGTGTGGGTGATACAAGTCACAATGCTGGATACAACAATGCTGGATACATATCGTCAGGTGTGGGTGACACAGTACACAATGCTGGATACATATCATCAGGTGTGGGTGATACAGTTCACAATGCTGGATACATATCGATAGGTGTGGGTGATACAGTATACAATTCTGGATACATATCATCAGGTGTGGGTGACACAGTAAACAGTGCTGGATACATATCGTCAGGTGTGCGTGATACAATTCACAATGCTGGATACATATCGTCAGGTGTGGGTGATACAGTTCGCAATTCTGGATACATATCGTCAGGTGTGGGTGACACAGTACACAATGCTGGATACATATTGTCAGGTGTGGGTGATACAATTCACAATGCTGGATACATATTGTCAGGTGTGGGTGATACAGTTCACAATGCTGGATACATATCGTCAGGTGTGGGTGATACAGTTCACAATACTACATACATATCGTCAGGTGTGGGTGATACAGTTCACAATACTACATACATATCGTCAGGTGTGGGTGACACAGTACACAATGCTGGATACATATCGTCAGGTGTGGGTGATACAATTCACAATGCTGGATACATATTGTCAGGTGTGGGTGATACAGTTCACAATGCTGGATACATATCGTCAGGTGTGGGTGATACAGTTCACAATACTACATACATATCGTCAGGTGTGGGTGATACAGTTCACAATACTACATACATATCGTCAGGTGTGGGTGACACAGTACACAATGCTGGATACATATCGTCAGGTGTGGGTGATACAATTCACAATGCTGGATACATATTGTCAGGTGTGGGTGATACAGTTCACAATGCTGGATACATATCGTCAGGTGTTGGTGATACAGTTCACAATGCTGGATACATATCGTCAGGCGTGGTTAACACAGTACATAATGCTGGAAACATATCGTCAGGTGTGCATGATACAGTTCACAATACTACATACATATCGTCAGGTGTGGGTGACACAGTACACAATGCTGGATACATATCGTCAGGTGTGGGTGATACAATTCACAATGCTGGATACATATTGTCAGGTGTGGGTGATACAGTTCACAATGCTGGATACATATCGTCAGGTGTTGGTGATACAGTTCACAATGCTGGATACATATCGTCAGGCGTGGTTAACACAGTACATAATGCTGGAAACATATCGTCAGGTGTGCATGATACAGTTCACAATACTACATACATATCGTCAGGTGTGGGTGACACAGTTCGGTGTGGATGATACAGTTTGCAACACTAGATACATATCGTCAGGTGTAGGTGATACAGTTCACAATACTACATACATATCGTCAAGTGTGGGTGACACACCTGACAATATGTATCCAGAACAATATCACCCACACCTGACGATATATATCCAGTATTGCGAACTGTATCACCCACACCTGAAGATATGTATCCAGTATTGCGAACTGTATAACCCATACCTGACGATATGTATCCATTGTTGCGAACTGTATCACCCACATCTGACGATATTCATGTAGTATTGTGAACTGCATCACCCACATCTGACGATATTCATGTAGTATTGTGAACTGTATCACCCACGCCTGACGATATGTATCCATTGTTGCGAACTGTATCACCCACGCCTGACGATATGTATCCAGTATTGCGAACTGTATCACCCACACCTGACGATATGTATCCATTGTTGCGAACTGTATCACCCACACCTGACGATATTTATGTAGTTTTGCAAACTGTATCATCCACACCTGACGATATGTATCCAGTATTGCGAACTGTATCACCCACACCTGACGATATGTATCCATTGTTGCGATCTGTTTCACCCACACCTGACGATATTTATGTAGTATTGCGAACTGTATCACCCACGCCTAAAGATATGTATCCAGTATTGCGAACTGTATCACCCACACCTGACGATATGTATCCAGTATTGCGAACTGTATCACCCACACCTGACGATGTGTATCCATTGTTGCGAACTGTATCACCCACATCTGACGATATTCATGTAGTATTGTAAACTGTATCACCCACGCCTGAAGATATGTATCCATTGTTGCGAACTGTATAACCCACATCTGACGATATTCATGTAGTATGGTGAACTGCATCACCCACATCTGACGATATTCATGTAGTATTGTGAACTGTATCACCCACGCCTGACGATATGTATCCATTGTTGCGAACTGTATCACCCACGCCTGACGATATTTATGTATTATTGCAAACTGTATCACCCACACCTGACGATATGTATGCAGTATTGGAAACTGTATCACCCACAACTGACGATATATATCCAGTATTGCGAACTGTATCACCCACACCTGACGATATGTATCCATTGTTGCTAACTGTATCACCCACGCCTGACGATATGTATGTAGTATTGCGAACTGTATCACCCACAACTGACGGTATATATCCAGTAATGCGAACTGTATCATCCACACCTGACGATATGTATCCAGTATTGCGAACAGTATCACCCACACCTGACGATATGTATCCAGTATTGCGAACTGTATCATCCACACCTGACGACATGTATCCAGAATTGCGAACTGTATCACCCACAACTGACGATATGTATCCAGTATTGCGAACTGTATCACCCACAACTGACGATATGTATCCAGTATTGCGAACTGTATCACCCACACCTGACGATATGTATCCAGTATTGCGAACTGTATCACCCACACCTGACGATATGTATCCAGAATTGCGAACTCCATCACCCACAACTGACGATATGTATCCAGTATTGCGAACTGTATCATCCACACCTGACGATATGTATCTAGCATTGTGAACTGTATCACCCACAACTGACGATATGTATCCAGTATTGCGAACTGTATCACCCACACCTGACGATATGTATCCAGAATTGCGAACTGTGACACCCACACTTGACAATATGTATCTTGAACTGTATCACCCACACCTGACGATATGTATCCAGCATTATGAATTGTATCACCCACACCTGACGATATGTATCCAGCACTGTATCAACCACACCTGGGATATGTATTCAGAACTGTGTCACCCACACCTGACGATATTTATGTAGTATTGTGAACTGTATCACCCATACCTGACGATATGTATCTAGTATTGTAAACTGTATCACATCACACCTGACGATATGTATGTAGTATTGTGAACTGTATCACCCACACCTGCAATCACCCACACCTGCAATATGTATGTAGTATTGTGAACTGTATCACCCACACCTGCAATATGTATGTAGTAGTGTGAATTGTATCACCCACACTTGCAATATGTATGTAGTATTGTGAACTATATCACCCATATCTGACGATATGTATCTAATATTGCGAACTATATCATCCACACCGAACTGTGTCAATCATACCTGACGATATGTATGTAGTATTGTGAACTGTATCACCCACACCTGACGATATTTATGCAGTATTATGAACTGTATCACCCACACCTGACGATATGTATGTAGTATTGTAAACTGTATCATCCACACCAAACTGTGTCACCCATACCTGACGATATGTATGTAGTATTGTGAACTGTATCATCCACACCGAACTGTGTCACCCACACCTGACGATATATATGTAGTATTGTGAACTGTATCACCCACACCTGACGATATGTATGTTGTATTGTGAACTGTATCATTCACACCGAACTGTGTCACCCATACCTGACGATATGTATGTAGTATTGTGAACTGTATCACCCACACCGAACTGTGTCACCCACACCTGACGATATGTATGTTGTATTGTGAACTGTATCATCCACACCTGACGATATGTATGTAGTATTGTGAATTGTATCACCCACACCTGACGATATGTATCCAGAACTGTATCACCCACACCTGACGATATGTATCGCAATACTGGATACATATCGTCAGGTGTGGGTGATACAGTTCGCCATATTACATAAATATCTTTAGGTGTGGGTGATACAGTTCACAATGCTGGATACATATCGTCAGGTGTCGGTGATACAGTTCATAATGCTGGATACATATCATTAGGTGTGGGTGATACAGTTCACAATGCAGGATCCATATCGATAGGTATGGCTGATACAGTTCACATATCGTCAGGTGTGGATGACACAGTATATAATGCTGGATACATATCGTCAGGTGTGGGTGACACAGTTCACAATACTACATACATATCGTCAGGTGTGGGTGGCACAGTTCACAATACTACATACATATCGTCAGGTGTGGCTGACACAGTTCGGTGTGGATGATACAGTTCACACTAGTAGATACATATCGTCAGGTGTGGGTGACACAGTTTTGAATACATATCGTCAGGTGTGAGTGATACAGTTCTGGATACATATCGTCAGGTGTGGGTGATACAGTTCTGGATACATATCGTCAGGTTTGGGTGATACAGTTCGGTGTGAATGAGACAGTTCACAATACTACATACATATCGTCAGGTATGGGTGATACAGTTCGGTGTGGATGATAAAGTTCACAATACTACATACATAACGTCAGGTATAGGTGACACAGTTCGGTGTGGATGATACAGTTGACAATACTACATACATATCGTCAGGTGTGGCTGACACAGTTCGGTGTGGATGATACAGTTCACACTACTAGATACATATCATCAGGTGTGGGTGACACAGTTTTGAGTACATATCGTCAGGTGTGTGTGATACAGTTCTGGATACATATCGTCAGGTGTGGGTGACACAGTTCTGGATACATATCGTCAGGTTTGGGTGATACAGTTCGGTGTGGGCGACACAGTTAACAATACAACATACATATCGTCAGGTATGGGTGACACAGTTCACAATACTACATATATATCGTCAGGTGTCGGTGATACAGTTGACAATACTAGATACATATCGTCAGGTATGGATGATACAGCTGACAATACTAGATACATATCGTCAGGTATGGGTGATACAGTTCACAATACTAGATACATATCGTCAGGTGTGGATGATACAGTTGACAATACTAGATACATATCGTCAGGTATGGGTGATACAGTTCACAATACTACATACGTATCGTCAGGTGTTGGTGATACAGTTCGGTATGGACGATACAGTTCACAATACTACATACATATCGTCAGGTGTGGTGATACAGTTCGGTGTGGACGATACAGTTCACAATACTACACACATATCGTCAGGTGTGGGTGATACAGCTGACACTACTAGATACATATCGTCAGGTGTGGATGATACAGTTGAAGATACTAGATACATATCGTCAGGTGTGGGTGATACAGTTAACAATACTACATACATATCGTCAGGTCTGGGTGATACAGTTCACAATACAACATACATATCGTCAGGTGTGGGTGACACAGTTCGGTGTGGATGATACAGTTCACAATACTACATACATATCGTCAGGTATGGGTGACACAGTTCGGTGTGGATGATACAGTTCACAATACTACATACATATCGTCAGGTATGGGTGACACAGTTTGGTGTGGATGATACAGTTTACAATACTACATACATATCGTCAGGTATGGGTGACACAGTTCGGTGTGGATGATGCAGTTCTCAATACAACATACATATCGTCAGGTGTGGGTGACACAGTTCGGTGTGGATAATTCAGTTCACAATACTACATACATATCGTCAGGTATGGGTGACACAGTTCGGTGTGGATGATACAGTTTACAATACAACATACATATCGTCAGGTGTGGATGATACAGTTCACAATACTACATACATATCGTCAGGTATGGGTGACACAGTTCGGTGTGGATGATACAGTTGACAATACTACATACATATCGTCAGTTGTGGGTGATACAGTTCGGTGTGGGTGATACAGTTCACAAAACTAGATACATATCGTCAGGTTTGGGTGATACAGTTCACAATACTACATACATATCGTCAGGTATGGGTGATACAGTTCGGTGTGGACGATACAGTTTACAATACTACATACATATTGTCAGGTATGGGTGATACATTTCGGTGTGGATGATACAGTTCACAATACTAGATACATATCGTCAGGTATTGGTGACACAGTTCACAATACTAGATACATATCGTCAGATGTGGGTGATACAGTTTGGTGTGGGTGATACAGTTCACAATACTAGATACATATCGTCAGGTGTGGGTGATACAGTTTAGAATACCACATACATATCGTCAGGTATGGGTGATATAGTTCACAATACTACATACATATCGTCAGGTTTGGGTGATACTGTTCACAATACAACGTACATATCGTCAGGTATGGGTGACACAGTTCGGTGTGGATGATACAGTTCACAATACTACATACATATCGTCATGTGTGGGTGATACTGTTGACAATACAACATACATATCTTCAGGTGTGGGTGATACAGTTCGGTGTGGATGATACGGTTTCCAATACTACACACATATCGTCAGGTGTGGGTGATACAGTTCGCAATACTGGATACATATCGTCAGGTATGGGTGATACAGTTCGGTGTGGATGATACAATTTACAATACTAGATACATATCGTCAGGTGTTTGTGATACAGTTCACAATACTAGATACATATCGTCAGGTGTGGGTGATACAGTTCACAATACTAGATACATATCGTCAGGTATGGTTGACACAGTTCACAATACTAGATACATATCGTCACGTATGGGTGATACAGTTCACAATACTGGATAAATATCGTCAGGTGTGGGTGATACAGTTCACAATACTAGATACATATCGTCAGGTATGGGTGACACAGTTCACAATACTAGATAAATATCGTCAGCTATGGGTGATACAGTTCACAATACTAGATACATATCGTCAGGTGTGGGTGATACAGTTTACAATACTACATACATATCGTCAGGTTTGGCTGACACAATTCGGTGTGGATGATACAGTTCACAATACTACATACATATCGTCAGGTGTGGGTGATACAGTTTACAATATTACATAAATATCGTCAGGTGTGGGTGATACAGTTCGGTGTGAATAATACAGTTCACAATACTACCTACATATCGTCAGGTGTGGGTGATACAGTTCGGTGTGAATGATACAGTTCACAATACTACATACATATCGTCAGGTGTGGGTGACACAGTTCGGTGTGGATGATACAGTTCACAATACTACATACATATCGTCAGGTGTGGGTGACACAGTTTACAATACTGCATACACATCGTCAGGTATGGGTGATACAATTCGGTGTGAATGATACAGTTCACAATACTACATACCTATCGTCAGGTGTGGCTGACACAGTTCGGTGTGGATGATACAGTTCACACTACTAGATACCTATCGTCAGGTGTGGGTGACACAGTTCGGTGTGGTTGACACAGTTCACAATACTAGATACCTATCGTCAGGTGTGGGTGACACAGTTCGGTGTGGGTGACACAGTTGACAATACTACGTACATATCGTCAGGTGTGGCTGACACAGTTCGGTGTGGATGATACAGTTGACAATACTACATACCCATTGTCAGGTGTGGCTGACACAGTTCGGTGTGGGTGACACAGTTCACAATACTAGATACATATCGTCAGGTGTGGATGACACAGTTCACAATACTACATACATATCGTCAGGTGTGGATGACACAGTTCGGTGTGGACGATACAGTTCACAATACTACATACATATCGTCAGGTGTGGATGACACAGTTCTGAATACATATCGTCAGGTGTGGGTGACACAGTACACAGTTCTGGATACATATCATCAGGTGTGGGTGACACAGTTCTGAATACATATCATCAGGTGTGGTTGACACAGTACACAGTTCTGGATACATATCGTCAGGTGTTGTTGATACAGTTCTGGATACATATCGTCAGATGTGGGTGATACAGTTCTAGATACATATCGTCAGGTGTTGGTGATACAGTTCGAAATTCTGGATACATATCGTCAGGTGTGGGTGATACAGTTCGCAATACTAGATACATATCGTCAGTTTTGGGTGACACAGTTCGCAATTCTGGATACATATCGTCATTTGTGGGTGATACATTTCGCAATACTTGATACATATCGTCAGGTGTGGTTGATACAGTTCTGGATACATATCGTCAGGTGTGGGTGATACAGTTTACATTACTACATCCATATCGGAAGTTGTGGGTGATACAGTTCACATTACTACATACATATCGTCAGGTGTGGCTGACACAGTTCGGTGTGGATGATACAGTTCACAATACTACATACATATCGTCAGGTGTGGGTGATACAGTTCACAATACTGGATACATATCGTCAGGTATGGGTGACACAGTTCGGTGTGGATGATGCAGTTCACAATACTACATATATATCGTCAGGTGTGGATGATACAGTTCGCAATACTGGATACATATCGTCAGGTATGGGAAACACAGTTCGGTGTGGATGATGTAGTTCACAATACTACATACATATCGTCAGGTATGGGTGACACAGTTCGGTGTGGATGATGCAGTTCACAATACTACATACATATCGTCAGGTGTGGCTGACACAGTTCGGTGTGGATGATACAGTTCACAATACTACATACATATCGTCAGGTGTGGGTGATACAGTTCACAATACTGGATACATATCGTCAGGTATGGGTGATACAGTTCACAATACAACATACATATCGTCAGGTGTGGGATATACTGTTCACAATACAACATACATATCGTCAGGTGTGGATGATATAGTTCACAATACTAGATACATATCGTCAGGTATGGGTGACACAGTTCGGTGTGGATGATGCAGTTCACAATACTACATACATATCGTCAGGTGTGGATGATACAGTTCGCAATACTGGATACATATCGTCAGGTATGGGTGACACAGTTCGGTGTGGATGATGCAGTTTACAATACTACATACATATCGTCAGGTGTGGGTGATACAGTTCACAATGCTACATACATATCGTCAGGTGTGGGTGATACAGTTCACAATACTACATACATATCGTCAGGTGTGGGTGATACAGTTCACAATACTACATGCATATCGTCAGGTGTGGGTGATACAGTTCACAGTACTACATACATATCGTCAGGTGTGGGTGATACAGTTCACAATACTACATACACATCGTCAGGTATGGGTGATACAGTTCGGTGTGAATGATACATTTCACAATACTACATACATATCGTCAGGTATGGGTGATGCAGTTCGGTGTGAATAATACATTTCACAATACTAGATACATATCGTCAGGTATGGGTGATACAGTTCACAATACTAGATACCTATCGTCAGGCATGGGTGATACAGTTCACAATACTACATACATATCGTCAGGTGTGGGTGATACAGTTCACAATACTACATACATATCGTCAGGTGTGGGCGATACAGTTCACAATACTACATACATATCGTCAGATGTGGGCGATACAGTTCACAATACTACATACATATCGTCAGGTGTGGTTGATACAGTTCACAATACTACATACATATCGTGAGGTGTGGGTGATACAGTTCACAATACTAGATACATATCGTCAGGTATGGGTGATAGAGTTCGGTGTGGATGATACAGTTCACAATACTACATAAATATCGTCAGGTGTGGGAGATACAGTTTACAATACTAGATACCTATCGTCAGGTGTGGGTGATACAGTTTACAATACTACATACATATCGTCAGGTATGGGTGACACAGTTCGGTGTGGATGATACAGTTCACAATACTACATACATATCGTCAGGTATGGGTGACACAGTTCGGTGTGGATGATACAGTTCTCAATACAACATACATATCGTCAGGTGTGGGTGATACAGTTTACAATACTACATACATATCGTCAGGTGTGGATGATACAGTTCACAATACTACATACATATCGTCAGGTGTGGGTGATACAGTTCGGTGTGGATGATACAGTTCACAATACTACATACATATCGTCAGGTGTGGGTGACACAGTTCGGTGTGGATGATACAGTTTACAATACAACATACATATCGTCAGGTGTGGGTGATACAGTTCACAATAATACATACATATCGTCAGGTATGGGTGATACAGTTCATAATGCTGGATACATATCGTTAGGTGTGGGTGATACAGTTCACAATGCAGGATCCATATCGATAGGTATGGCTGATACAGTTCACAATGCTGGATACATATCGTCAGGTGTGGATGACACAGTATATAATGCTGGATACATATCGTCAGGTGTGGGTGATACAGTTCACAATACTACATACATATCGTCAGGTGTGGGTGACACAGTTCACAATACTACATATATATCGTCAGGTGTGGGTGATACAATTCACAATACTACATACATATCGTCAGATATGGGTGATACAGTTCATAATGCTGGATACATATCGTTAGGTGTGGGTGATACAGTTCACAATGCAGGATCCATATCGATAGGTATGGCTGATACAGTTCACAATGCTGGATACATATCGTCAGGTGTGGATGACACAGTATATAATGCTGGATACATATCGTCAGGTGTGGGTGATACAGTTCACAATACTACATACATATCGTCAGTTGTGGGTGATACAGTTCACAATACTACATACATATCGTGAGGTGTGGATGATACAGTTCACAATACTACATACATATCGTCAGGTGTGGGTGATACAGTTCACAATACTACATACATATCGTCAGGTGTGGGTGATACAGTTTACAATACTACATACATATCGTGAGGTGTGGATGATACAGTTCACAATACTACATACATATCGTCAGGTGTGGGTGATACAGTTCGGTGTGGATGATACAGTTCACAATACTACATACATATCGACAGGTGTGGGTGACACAGTTCGGTGTGGATGATACAGTTCACAATACTACATACATATCGTCAGGTGTGGATGATACAGTTCACATTACTAGATACATATCGTCAGGTGTGGGTGATACAGTTCACAATACTACATAAATATCGTCAGGTGTGGGTGACACAGTTCTGAATACATATCCCAGGTGTGGTTGATACAGTTCACAATACTGGATACATATCGTCAGGTGTGGGTGATACAGTTC
>SAYR01029898.1:267660-280946 GCA_004382745.1 Argopecten irradians irradians
ACAGTTCTGAATACATATCGTCAGGTGTGGGTGACACAGTACACAGTTCTGGATACATATCGTCAGGTGTGGGTGACACAGTTCTGAATACATATCATCAGGTGTGGTTGACACAGTACACAGTTCTGGATACATATCGTCAGGTGTTGGTGATACAGTTCTGGATACATATCGTCAGATGTGGGTGATACAGTTCAAGATACATATCGTCAGGTGTTGGTGATACAGTTCGAAATTCTGGATACATATCGTCAGGTGTGGGTGATACAGTTCGCAATACTAGATACATATCGTCAGTTTTGGGTGACACAGTTCGCAATTCTGGATACATATCGTCATTTGTGGGTGATACATTTCGCAATACTTGATACATATCGTCAGATGTGGGTGATACAGTTCTGGATACATATCGTCAGGTGTGGGTGATACAGTTTACATTACTACATCCATATCGTCAGTTGTGGGTGATACAGTTCACATTACTACATACATATCGTCAGGTGTGGCTGACACAGTTCGGTGTGGATGATACAGTTCACAATACTACATACATATCGTCAGGTGTGGATGATATAGTTCACAATACTGGATACATATCGTCAGGTATGGGTGACACAGTTCGGTGTGGATGATGCAGTTCACAATACTACATATATATCGTCAGGTGTGGATGATACAGTTCGCAATACTGCATACATATCGTCAGGTATGGGTGACACAGTTCGGTGTGGATGATGCAGTTCACAATACTACATACATATCGTCAGGTATGGGTGACACAGTTCGGTGTGGATGATGCAGTTCAATATACTACATACATATCGTCAGGTGTGGCTGACACAGTTCGGTGTGGATGATACAGTTCACAATACTACATACATATCGTCAGGTGTGGTTGATACAGTTCACAATACGGGATACATATCGTCAGGTATGGATGATACAGTTCACAATACAACATACATATCGTCAGGTGTGGGTTATACTGTTCACAATACAACATACATATCGTCAGGTGTTGATGATATAGTTCACAATACTAGATACATATCGTCAGGTATGGGTGACACAGTTCGGTGTGGATGATGCAGTTCACAATACTACATACATATCGTCAGGTGTGGGTGATATAGTTCACAATACTACATATATATCGTCAGGTGTGGGTGATACATTTCACAATACTACATACATATCGTCAGGTGTGGGTGATACAGTTCACAATACTACATACATATCGTCAGGTGTGGGTGATACAGTTCACAATACTACATACACATCGTCAGGTATGGGTGATACAGTTCGGTGTGAATGATACATTTCACAATACTACATACATATCGTCAGGTATGGGTGATGCAGTTCGGTGTGAATGATACATTTCACAATACTAGATACATATCGTCAGGTATGGGTGATACAGTTCACAATACTAGATACCTATCGTCAGGTATGGGTGATAGAGTTCACAATACTACAAACATATCGTCAGGTGTGGGTGACACAGTTCGGTTTGAATGATACAGTTCACAATACTAGATACATATCGTCAGGTATGGGTGATACAGTTCGGTGTGGATGATACAGTTCACAATACTACATAAATATCGTCAGGTGTGGGAGATACAGTTTACAATACTAGATACCTATCGTCAGGTGTGGGTGATACAGTTTACAATACTACATACATATCGTCAGGTGTAGCTGACACAAATCGGTGTGGATGATACAGTTCACAATACTACATACATATCGTCAGGTGTGGCTGACACAGTTCGGTGTGGATGATACAGTTTACAATACTACATACATATCTTCAGATGTGGGTGATACAGTTCACAATACTACATACATATCGTCAGGTGTGGGTGATACAGTTCAAAATTCTACATACATATCGTCAGGCGTGGGTGATACAGTTCACAATACTACATACATATCGTCAGGTGTGGATGATACAGTTCACAATACTACATACATATCGTCAGGTGTGGGTGATGCAGTTTACAATACTACATACATATCGTCAGGCGTGGGTGATACAGTTCACAATACTACATACATATTGTCAGGTGTGGATGATACAGTTCACAATACTACATACATATCGCCAGGTGTGGGTGATACAGTTCGGTGTGGATGATATAGTTCACAATACTACATACATATCGTCAGGTGTGGATGATACAGTTCACAATACTACATACATATCGTCAGGTGTGGGTGATACAATTTTGTGTGGATGATGTAGTTCACAAAACTACATACATATCGTCAGGTATGGGTGTTGCAGTTTACAATACTACATACATATCGTCAGGTATGGGTGATACAGTTCGGTGTGGATGATACAGTTCTCAATACAACATACATATCGTCAGGTGTGGGTGATACAGTTTACAATACTACATACATATCGTCAGGTGTGGGTGACACAGTTCGGTGTGGATGATACAGTTCACAATACTACATACATATCGTCAGGTATGGGTGACACAGTTCGGTGTGGATGATACAGTTCACAATACTACATACATATCGTCAGGTGTGGGTGATACAGTTCGGTGTGGATGATATAGTTCACAATACTACATACATATCGTCAGGTATGGGTGATGCAGTTCGGTGTGGATGATACAGTTCACAATACAACATACATATCGTCAGGTGTGGATGATACAGTTCACATTACTACATACACATCGTCAGGTGTGGGTGATACAGTTTACAATACTACATACATATCGTCAGGTGTGGGTGATACAGTTTACAATACTGGATACATATCGTCAGGTGTGGGTGATACAGTTCACAATACTACATGTATCGTCAGGTGTGGCTGACACAATTCGGTGTGGATGATACAGTTCACAATACTACATACATATCGTCAGGTGTGCATGATACAGTTCACAATACTACATACATATCGTCAGGTGTGGATGATACAGTTCGGTGTGGGTGATACAGTTCACAATACTACATACATATCGTCAGGTGTGGGTGATACAGTTTACAATACAACATACATATCGTCAGGTGTGGGTGATACAGTTCACAATATTACATACATATCGTCAGGTATGGGTGATACAGTTCACAATACTACATACATATCGTCAGGTGTTTGTGATACAGTTCACAATACTGGATACATATCGTCAGGTGTGGATGATGCAGTTCGCAATACTACATACATATCGTCAGGTGTGGATGATACAGTTCGCAATACTGGATACATATCGTCAGGTATGGGTGATACAGTTCACAATACTACATACATATCGTCAGGTGTGGATGATACAGTTCGCAATACTGGATACATATCGTCAGGTGTGTCCACCATGTCATTACCAATAATCAAGACTACATACAAATTGTTAGTTGATCTTAAGAAATAGTTTCCATTGGCATTTGTTTTCAATGATTATCCACATAAAATAACAAACTTAACAATTATTTAATAAAAATGATGAAAACATGCTTTAAACTTGATAAAACCGAAGATACATGATTGACAGACAATACCATTAATTGAATATAACCTTATGTATTACTGCCACCCATAGGATGGAGCCGGTCATGTCAAGATTAACATACACGGCTATATATCAAATTATTGTAAAATTAACAATTTTGATGCCAGAATAGAACAAATGCTTATGAAATGACTAGGTCAACATGACCAACTTATTCGATTTTTCATCTGATGAACTTCACAATCCTTGTCATTTTCAGGCCAAAACTGCACCATCATGAGTCACCGACGATGAAACTACACAAAATATCGTTTTGACTCTCAACTTGAATTAATTAGGACTTAAAGAATGAACACATAAATTCCCACCCTTCGTTCTCTGAATTGAGAAGAAAAATTGATGAGTGGACGTTCTGAATCGCACACAATATGCAGCTGGCCATAAGATAGCTTTGAACATACATATATTTTGCTTACCACTATGGCCGTAAAAATGACACCTCCCTTTCCAGATAAACATTATGTAATTATTGAATAGATGGAGTAGATCAAGGTAAGAAACGATCAATCAACTTCATCATATGCTATGAGATAAATTATGAATATGTTCAGATGCTATCTGCACGAATTACGAGTAATTAGTTATTGGAGAGGTTAGCCACGATGACTGACTAGATAATGAAAAAACGTATGCATGGATTTAACCTGATTCAATTTCGACAACATCACTAGCTCTGTTTGGGCAGATCGTAGATCATGATATGGATAAAATGACCTCAGGTCAAGGTTCAGACATTCGGTCAGCATTGTGCCGGACAATTGTAGTAGATTAGATTAATTCAATGGCAAAGACTTTTGTCTCAAGAGGCGATTTGCTTCATATTTGTGTAAATATCGTACAGGCCAGCCATCGGTACTCCAAGAAATATCAATAGCCAATCAAATCTAGTTAAACAAATTTGTTCGGCGCAACCAAAACCACGTGACGTCAAGGCCGTGAAAGTCGATCTCGGGAGACGAATGTAGAGTAACACCGCACTGTAGAGAGGAAGGTCAGCAATCACCGGACACAGAACAGCCTCAATACAGTGTCGGACAGGTTTGAACCACATCAAGCAGTGAATTAGCTAAACAGTTGGATTAATTTCACTTTTGTAAGAAATGAACATGTCCAAAATAAAAACTTGATTTTTATTATATTTTATCAACTTTTCAACGGCTCCTCCTTGTCACTTTCAAACATTTGGCAACCATACTTTTCTAGCCAAAACTGTAATTTGATAAATGTGACATGGTAACGAAGTGCCCAAAAAACTAATATCCTTTAAATATATATATACCAATATTCTCTTTATATCATTATATTCCAGTTATCATTTCTATTTAAAATTCAACACATGAAGAAGGAATTGTATTAGTTTATTAAATCGATGGCTTATCCAAATCCATACGTTTGGTATTTGGCCGATTATTTTCTAGTTCGAAGTAAAACATAATTTAGATGAGAGTTAACATTTGTCATAAGTTTCATAACCATACTGGTTCATTCAACTACAACGTCAATTTTCCCGCGCGGACTAACATGGTGTCAGTAAACAAGACTCACATCCATTTTTGTAGATATTACTACACCAAGTTTAGGGTGCATTTATTGGCTCATAATGCAGATGACGATTATCACTAGAGTAATGGGAGTCCCAGTGGCAAAATGTAAATATAACTTCATGTTAACGACTAGGATATTTATAGAACGACCTTTAAATGTAAAAGTCGTCCTTTAATATGTGTAAAGTGAGTGAATATTTTGCAGGGAGATTGCAGATTGTATTGTAACACTTGTTTATATTAGTTCTATAGTACTATCACAGTGAAGTACGCCACCGTAGACACCAAACAATAATAGAGTCTTACATGGGCCTGTCAGGTGGACAGGGATATCTCAACCGGAGTGAAAGATTTTGGCTGATCAACCTGAGGCTTGCCTAGGGTTGACAGCCAAAATCTTTCAAGAGGGTTGCGATATCCCTGTCCACATGACAGACCCTTGTAAGATTCTTTTTCTCCCATACATAAACGAAACATTATGAAAATACAGTTATATAGAACTATTTCCAAAGCGCCGACTTAACAGTAACGTCGCAGTGCGTCAAAATCAATGACGTCGTCGACAATAGACACTGTATGTAATGATGACGTCACGTCATTGTCTAGCGCGTGTGAGCTGTCTTTTTCCCTAGCAACCGCGGGATAACCCTGTCAACTATGGGAGAAACACGTATCTCCATCGGCCAATTCAGTCGTTCCACTCCCTTTATGCTTAGGGCTAAGTAGGAGGAAAAACTACCACTTTTATAGACTTTGTAACTCACAGGATCGAGCGCATAACAAATGGCCAAATGTGAAGTTGTGTCAAGGATGACGTAAGGAAGTGAAAACGTCATTTACGAAGAAGAGAAGCGATAAGATCCCAAATTTAGTCGCCCTTTAACCTGCTTTAGGAGTAGCAGGTACCGTCTTACGCCTTTACCTGGACAATACAAAAATGTACATTTCTATAAATGCCTCATTCATAACAAATCGACGTATGATACATTAACTTGTTAGATACCTTTTCTCTGAAACAGATGCGATTTTCGTGTAAAATATTAAATAGGCTTGCGGTGTTCCCAATTGATATTTGTGTCGTTTTATTGCACTTGATGACAACCTTAAAAGGTAAGGAAGAGACATCATTATCTGTAATCTCCTAATACTAGTGGCAATGTTATTTCAATCTCCCATAAACATTCACTACAAAAAATACCACCATTGCTTATAATCACGACTTACAATACCGTCAAGTACTCAATACCATTAAAACATTATCAGAACCGATATACCGGACGCATATCTCTATACACCCGCCAATTGGTTCCTGTAGGTTTCAAAGAAACGATATAGTCAATACTACAATTACTTCAGGTTGCCGAGCTATACAGGAGAAACAGCTAACTCTGGTCTGATCACTGTAAGCCGGTGCGGAGTATCCCGCCTCGCTACAATAGCTAAATGGGGATGTCTTTTATATACAGATCTTGTTGAGGAACATTTTTATAAGAGGGACTCAGCGTGATCTGTCTGATGTTGTGACGTATTGATATATTCCATTACACTGCACTAATGTCACACAATGGAAGTGAAACCACATTTCCGAGATAGAAACATAACGACGGACGAGCAATATTGATAAACATAACATATTTCTGCATATAGATAAAAATGTTGAAATCGACTTATTTGAAATAGAAATCTCCTTTTAAAAGGTTTAATATCCAATTAAAAGCGTTCACTCAACCAACTGGATTCATTATCAGTAAACATATGCATTCGTACAACAGTGTATGTGAAGAGTCTATAAGAATGTGCTATCTAATTAGATCTGGTTGTGCATGTCCATAAAGCACGGATAGTCACGTCGCCGGCTTCAGATGCTAGGCCCGCTTACAGTGTTGTGATTGGTCGATAACAAAGAGGCGTGGCCTACGATACACAGGTACGGTGTTAATGTCATGGCACACAACTAACGGCTCATGGACGATTAGTATCACAAACAAAAATACAACATTTCTCTCTATTCGTGTGTGTTTGTTTAGCTAGAGGGATTAGTTGTGTTTAAGGAATATATAGATGTAGATTTTTAATTTTCTAGCTGATGGTGATTTTATGTGATCATGTTTTTCTAAGGATATATGATAGACTAGTGACTTTATGATGGATTATTGAAAAGCCGGAGTTTCGCCACCGGAATAGTAAAGAAGATTAGTTTTGTGCAGGAGGTAAGTTTGAAACTTATTAAGAACGAGTTCGATGATCAAGGAAAAAATTGTTTTATAGATACACATAAATAAATACATTTAATGATTGGTTTCTAAACTTTTCAAAACATTCTGTCAAAGGAATGTTTTCATTACGTGACCAAAGCGACGTCCGTTTTCTTTGGTTAATAGAGACAACATTAAACTTAACATTGTCCGATATTTTGATTTGGAAAATATAAAACAACTTATTCTTGAGGAGGTCGGTTTTAAAATAGGTGTTGAAAATAATTTTTCAAAGTTTTGACAATTTATCTTTACGAGGAATTATACAATCAGAATTTATGAACTGTTGTTAAGATGCAATATAAATGTTAATGTACCAAAGGTATCAATATATCTGTCAAATCAAATGAGTTTTCTTACGTACATGTCTAGGTTTAAGGTACAGAATAGCATGAACATTTCACTGTCTAGAAGTTGTATTCATTTCCGGAGTTGCTAAGGAAGCATGGATATAAAAACCGACGAATTTTATGTTTATATCATTGGCTAATTAAGAACATTGTAACTCACTTGAAATTCACAAACCACAAAAGAAACTACCAACGAATATTTCGTGCTATACAGTCTATGGGTAAACCTGTCTATACCAGGTTGTGTTTTCACATTCATCATTGCAGTGAAATGTGCTCTGTCATATCATCACGATGTCGCATATGCTAAGGGTAACTGTACTTTTTAGTTATAAATACAATATTTCTTTTTATGCTATTGATTTAATCATATGGGATATGATATAGAACTATTATAATATGTTAATCAGCCTGGATTGATACAATTTGGTTTCATTATTCTGAGTTTGATAACTGACTGTCGAAACCTTTTTGATACTTCCTACCTTTATGAAGAAGAGTGAGGTGAGTTTTGTGCAACTTCAAATGGCAGGATTTTCGACATATTTTCAATACTGCGTGAAAAGGCGTTCAACATTCAACGGGACTCTTCTTCGACGATAGAGCGGGAGATGAACGACTATTCATATATTGTAGATAGTCGGCAAATGTAAAGATACCTAACACGGGACATTGTAGTGGTAACTTAGTAAAATCATAGCTTAATACACAATATGGATAAAGATAAAACACAAATTCAAAAGTTTCTTAAAAATGAAAGCAGTAAGATAAATGTGAAAGACACCGTCGAAAATAATTTTGTATTTGAACGCTGCAAACTAAATAACTTTGTAAAATACGCTAAGAATGGGAACATGCGGACGAAGGAAGTGTTATACGAGGACACACGTCTCATAACGATATATGTGATCAATTTATGAAACACAAGATTCAGCAAAATGACGTTGAAAGGAAACACCTTTGTTACAGGAAGCTGTTATTGTAATAACATCTGGAATGTTAGAAAAATGTGAACAGCATTTCAAAAAGAACGCTGGCATTTGCAACTTTTGTTGAAGGACGCATGGGCAAGCAAGAGTTTTTAAACGACAAAAAGCTACGTAAGCAGGTTTCGGAGACGCTGCACGCTTTGTAGAGAATATGTTTGGGGAATAAATTCACGAGTTTGTAGAAGGGTTTTCGGAAAATAAAGCATTGTCAAAAAGACGTTTTATTAAATAAGATTTAAAAAAGAATGCTTCATAAGGAAGTTTCGTAGACGCTGTGAGCGTGTCAGCAAGCTTTATCGGGTAAATGCTGGGAAAATAAAGTTTTGTTATAGAAGACGGATTAAGTGAGTTTCTTGAGGGACATTTTGGAAATAAAGTTTTTCTTTGATAAGATGCTTCTATAAGTAAATTCTGCGAAAGAATGCTAATGATTGCAAGTTCTGTACATGAACGCTGTCGTAAGCAAGTTTTGTAAAAACCAATTGGCGTTTGTAGAAAAATGTTCGGATACAGTTTTGTACAAGGAAGCTGTCCCAAAGGAAATCGAAAGTTGACGAATCTTTGTTTTCGGAAAACAAAATATTGTAACAACACGCTTGCATTAGTACGATTTACAAGACAAACATGAGTTAATCCATATCAGTAAAATGACTAAAGGCAAAAGATAAAATGGCGTTATAAAAGACGCTGGTATGATACAGGACGAAGGCACCAGTCGGTATCGTAACTTAACGGTTGAGGACGTTTTTGTCATGTAAAACGACTTTTTATAAGACAGTCATGTGAAAAGAAGCTGGCATTAACACTCGTTTTAAAGGATGCTTAGAAAGTAAAGAAGGCGAGATGTAAAAGTATAGGTACAAGGCTGATGATTTGACAAAGACATTGGCGTATTAATTGTTAGTTAAATGACAATGCCAAATAAATAGCTCCGAAAAGGATGACGATATAACAAAAAAATAAACGAACGCTGAAAAATAGACGTTTGATTTCTCCGATAAAAGAAAGTTTCCTTTAAAACAATAATGAATGGTAACAGGCAAGATTGTATGAATAAAGTTATCATGACACACGAAAGAAATAGTGTTTGAACGCGCTGGCACACAAGGCGTAAAATTTTTCTATAATTGCCCGCTTGGGTTATTGATATAAAAGTGAACTTTTATTAGCAAACAATGACCTATTATACAACGTCATTAAATTAATTACCATCAATAATAATAGTTCCCCAAAGAAAAGAGGAAAAGGTAGATCATATTTTACAAGTAGTTTCAAACGTATTAGACAAAATGTGCAATACGATATCAAAGTTATGTAAATGATAAACAGATTTATTCTGCCACGATACATGATATATATAGCGGTCAGATATTAGAACCTTATACATTTTCACAGTAAGAATTCTTTTGTAGCTGATTTTTTCAATGCGAACATAGTTTATCCGAATTGTTTATCTGTCCTTCAGTTAACAACATTTGTTTGGAACATTAGTTCATCTTCAGCATTAATTGAAACAAATAGTATTACTACCAAATACACGATTTGTATCCTTGCAATGACACTATTTGGAATTCAAATTAATTTGTTTTACAACAAATCAACCAATGCCGTATGGCAACAGTATGGCGTAATTTGAGTTTCTTTCCCAAAGTTATGGGGTAGCCCACCCAGTAATGCAGGCTCAATATGTGCCATCTATTGCGTAGATACTAATGCCGTTATATCTTTAAATGAATTAGTGTGTAAGACTGTCTGTTATATTTAATAGATTTATCCCAGACACAGAGGATCTTACATAAGTGACTATGTGATATGAAATTTATCAAACGAGTGCAATAATTTGATATACCACTAGCCTTTAGGTGAGTTTGATAAATTTCACATCACATAGTTACGAGTGTAAGATTAAATTTCAATAATATCATTAATTATGTGATCAATAATATCAATAATATTTAATTTTCAATATAAATATAAGTGAAACCCAAGATTTCGTCTTTATATAAAACAGTAGAAACCCACCTCGGATGTGACGATTACGTCTACTGAGACAATCATGCGACGTCATATATAGATAATGACGTCAAAACTACATGTGACGTCATAATAGTGTTATTACACATGTGTCTTACGGTATTTATAGTATGGCTGTATGACATGGCCGTATGACATGACTGGACGGACTAGTTGTGTGGTAAATATGCATCTTATGCGTTCAAAATTGACCTACATTTAATATTTGGGAAGAAATATTGCGCTATGAGTTTGCGAATAAATAAGCATAAGAAAGCAAATAAACACAAAGACGTGAAGAATTACAGAGAAAATTAACGCCAGTGAGGTAGGAAACAATACAGTTTATAATAATAACAATGCCGTGCGAAGGTCAAACTTCTCCGGATCATCGAGGTGTCGACGAATTGCATTCTCGAGTGACAACGCGACTGTATTATTTTGCGTAGTGATAGGATTGGGCTTGTCGGTACTGGTGTAATTTTCTCATTACCGTAAAGCCACAACGGTAAGATAGAGCAGGCAGTAGTTCTAGGGTTGTAAACTGCAGTATTTTGGATAATGCCGATGTAATTGTCATCGATCGTGCCCTAGGTGTTGAGTAGAAGTGACAGTTTAATATGATATGTTATTATGGACAATTTAGTATCTCTTGTCGATATCATACACAAAGCCCTGCGCGTGTTACCTATCATCATCATTGCGTTTGGACACGGTGTCTGGAATAATCTGTCGGCAAATTATATCGATAAAATCGACTCCGTGATTAGAATATACCGTTTTTCAAATTCAAGATGTGACTTGCCTTCTTTAAGGGATAAATCTTGCCTGCGTATATATCGACTGTTTATTGTTATTTCAATATGATGGATTGATAGTGTGTGTTTTAGTAACAAATTCATAGCATTAACCCAGTCATGACTTAATTAGATTGACTGCTACAACTGAAGATAACAAGTACACTTTTTAAAGTACTGTAGCTACTTGAGCATATCACAAAGATAAATTTCAAATAGACAGAATGTATATATTTTTAGTTTTCAAGTGCTAAGTATTACACGCTTAAACATAATCATTAAATATTTATCAAGTTAAGATATATTTCTATCGGTAGCCGATTTTAACGATTTCAGTTGTAAATGGAACTAAGGCAAAAGAATATTTCCATTATTAGATTTAGGCCAATACGAAAAAAACCATACTTTATATCGGATGTGATCCTAGTGTAACTATGTGTGACAAGGAACATTTAAAAAGTTAATACATATTTTTATTTTCGATCGTAAACATAACCTAATGACTTTCACTTGAAGCAGCTGTCACAGATATAAAGTGAGAACCTGATATTGGTGAAGGAGAAATATGGCCATCTGTTACAGCTGGCTGCTACGACTTGTCATGATCCGGGGCCAGGCACCAAATACGACTTTTATCTAAATAAAACCTTGAAATTGAATTTTAAGGGATAAATGTACTATTAAATGGACTACACAAATTATTCATGGTAAATGGTATATCTTTTTATATAGATATTATCACATGGTTTTTGTATTGTGTCTTACCATTCAACGGTACAACTTTTTATTGATATCAAACATTCATGAGGATGTAGAGATGTACAACAACGATGTTTTTTATTAAAGTGTCACAAATCCTATTTACAGTACATATGTATGAATACTTTGGTTATATAAACATTACTTTTCCTCAGCAACAGTGTTGATAAATACATCACCGGATCAATGTGTGCAAAGGAAATGAATTATACACATGTCTTATTGACCTCCAGTTTGTAAACATATGTTTGTTCCTCTTCCTCCAGTAGCAATGCTTCTTACATCGCATTTTTGCTATAGAAACTTTTCGAACAAATACAATTTCTAATTTGCCCTGGACACACCATTCCAGTTACAATTGTGTGTAAAGTAACATACAAGTGCCCTTTTAATGTAAAACTATGGGATCGCAGACTGTATAGTAGTACTAAGTATAACTATTTGAGAGAAGGTTCCTTATGGTTGCTATGGTAAGTGGTAGCATTATAAAAAGGGCAAGAGTTACAAGAAGACACAGCCCGAATAAACCACAGCCACCCAAAGCATAGACCTTCACACACCACAACACCAACATACCACAGCCTCCCGAAGTATAGACCTTCCCACACCACAACACCAACATACCACAGCCTCCCGAAGTATAGACATTCACACACCACAACACCAACATACCACAGCCTCCCGAAGTATAGACATTCACACACCACAACACCAACATACCACAGCCTCCCGAAGTATAGACATGTTGGTGTGTGAAATGTCTATACTTCGGAGGCTGTGGTATGTTGGTGTTGTGGTGTGTGAATGTCTATAGTGGAGGCTGTGGCTATGTGGTGTTGTGGTTGTGTGAATGTCTATTACTTCGGGAGGCTGTGGTATGTTGGTGTTGTGGTGTGTGAAGTTCTATACTTTCGGGAGGCTGTGGTATGTTGGTGTTGTGGTTGTGAATGTCTATACTTCGGGAGGCTGTGGTATGTTGGTGTTGTGGTGTGTGAATGTCTATACTTCGGGAGGCTGTGGTATGTTGGTGTTGTGGTGTG
>SAYR01029898.1:285007-295572 GCA_004382745.1 Argopecten irradians irradians
GAGAAGATGTATAGACCTTCCCACACAACCAACACCAACCATACCACAGCCTCCACGAAAGTATAGACATTTCACACACCACAACCCAACATACCACAGCCTCCCGAAAGTATAGACATTCACACACCACAACACCAACATACCACAACCTCCCGAAGTATAGAGCATTCAACCACCACAACACCAACATAACGCACAGCTCCCGGAAGTATAGACATTCCCACACCACAAACACCAACATTACCAACAGCTCACCGAGAGTATAGACATTCACACACCACAACACAACATACACAGCCTCCCGAAGTATAGCCTTCACACACCACAACACGCAACATACCACAGCCCCCGAAGTAATAGACCTTCACCAACCACAACACGCAACATACCAACCCCATTAGGACTCCAACCAAAACAAACATCTACAAAGTATAAGACATTCACACCCACAACACCAACATACCACAGCCTCCCGAAGTAATAGACATTCACACACGCACAACACCAACAATAGCCACAGCCTCGCAGTATAGACCTTCCCACACCACAACACAACATACCACAGCCTCCGAAGTATAGACATTCCAACACACACACCAACATAACCACAGGCCTCCCCGAAGTATAGACCTTCCCACACCACAACACAAACATACCACAGCCTCCGAAGTATAGGCCTTCACACACACAACATCAACATACCAACAGCCTCCCAAGTATAGACCTTCCCAACCCAACACCAACATACCACAGCTCCCGGAAGAATAGAACATTCCACACACCACAACACCAACATACCACAGCCTCCCGAAGTATAGACCTTCCACCACCACACAACCAACATACCACAGCCTCTCGAAGTATAGACAATTCACACACACAAAACACAACATACACAGCCTCCGAAGTATAGACCTTCCAACCACAACACCAACATATCCACAGCCTCCCGAAGTATAGACATTCACACACCACAACAACAACAAACACAGCCCTCACGAATTATAGACATTCACACACCACAACACCAACTACCCACAGCCCTCCGAAAGTATAGACTCACACACCACAACACCAACATACCACAACTTCGAGTATAGACATTAACACACCACAAACACCAACATACCACTCAGGCCTCCCGAGTTATAGACCTTCCTTCACACACCACAACACCAACATACCACAGCCTCCCGAAGTATAGACCTTCCCACACCACAACACCAACATACCACAGCCTCACGAAGTATAGACATTCACACACCACAACACCAACATACCACAGCCTCCCGAAGTATAGACCTTCACACACCACAACACCAACATACCACAACCTTTCGAAGTATAGACATTAACACACCACAACACCAACATACCACAGCCTCCCGAAGTATAGACATTCACACACCACAACACCAACATACCACAGCCTACCGAAGTATAGACCTTCCCACACCACAACACCAACATACCACAGCCTCCCGAAGTATAGATATTCACACACCACAACACCAACATACCACAGCCTCCCGAAGTATAGACATTCACACACCACAACACCAACATACCACAGCCTCCCGAATTATAGACATTCACACACCACAACACCAACATACCACAGCCTCCCGAAGTATAGACCTTCACACACCTCTACACATTGCAGACATAAAGTTGTCCTTAAATGACCTTGACTGTTAATAAGCTAATTACCATATCTTAATGTATTAATAGATTAGCCGATACGTGTTATTTATACGGGTCAGCTTTGGTCGTAGACAGCCTGATCACCTATAATGTTACACCTATTGCATGTTGGAGACCCCAGACTAAACGATGGGAGACATCTGTGATAAAGCTAGTCATAAAACATCTTGCTATTACGAAAATTGGCTATTATTCCCAATGTTGGATAGTAATCGATGGATGAGGGATTTATTAGGGCAACACGTGTTCATAGATACGACTATGTGTGGAACAGAGAGCGGGTGATATCATGTATCAAATTGTTTTTTAATATCTTTAAAATATTAAAGTTCATGGACAGAATGAGATCAAACAGAAGTATAACTCCTTGTCTACAAGCCGGAAATTAAAACGTGATAATACAAAATACAGAGAAGTCAACGATGACCATGAAATGAGCTTTGCTCTCCCCCTGAAGTAGCTTGATCTTTGATTAGTCCGTCATGAGCAGCAGTATCATTTTACGGCCATTTCTCATCACCTTGTTCAGTACCAACAGAACTTTAAATGACTTGGTCTTTACAGATGTATCAGTCCCTGTGGGTACGTTTAATTGTTACGCCCTAAGTGTTGTGTGTTGGTTATATTAAAATAATGACGTTATGCACACAAACATATAATGTAATTATCAGTATACATACCTGGCGTTTACTTGTGACATAGTTTAATTATTCTGCAAATATTATACTTTGATTTTGTTAAAATTAAGTGAAATAGACATATTCTTCTTATTTTGAATATATTACATTATGGCCATATGCCTTTTTCCTTTTGGTTCAATAGTTATTTCTAACTCCATCCATTAACTATATGTATTGGTTTTCAACCAAAAACGTTAGTGATCGGGTACCTCGGTCAATATCTCTTACCCTCAGGACGATGACAACCAATCAGGTACCTCGGTCAATATCTCTTACCCTCAAGACGATAACAACCAATCAGGTACCTCGGCAAACATTTCTTATCCTCAGGACTATAACAACCAATCAGGTACCTCGGCAAACATCTCTTACCGTCAGGACGATAACAACCAATCAGGTACCTCGGCAAACATCTCTTACCCTCAGGACGATAACAACCAATCAGGTACCTCGGCAAGCATCTCTTACCGCCAGGACGATAACAACCAAACACCAGACGTGTCAGAACCAATCTGTTAAAAACCTCCGACACGAGTACTGGTCATGGACACCATGTATGTATACCTAAGTTTGTAACTACCCATAGGTAGACATAAAGACAAGGCCAAGCTGATAGATAATATCTAATTAGGACACTAAACTTTTATATCTTAATGAAACACAATAGTTGTTTTAACACGAGATGTGTGGGGTCTGTAAGTGAGGTAATGATTAACATTGTCACATTGACATCTGCTGAACATGGTATATCACCTTAAAGTATATTTAGTATTTTGTCAGACAAGGTTCACTTAATATTGTATGTATATTCTGAACTAATAGGCTGATGATGAAATTCTCGCATGAAACAGGATGGTGGTTTTTAGAATGCAATCGAAATTTTCTCTTTTTTTTTCGATTGTTATTTTACTTATACTTCCGGTCCAGACAATTGTAGTATTAAAAACCTTTCAAATTCTATTCATTGTTTAAAAACAATTTATAAATATCCTTATAGACAATGAATCTGTTTCTCAGAGTATTGTTGTATTTGAAAAAAATTTCCACCGTCAGAATGCGATATGCATTAGGCTGCATTCTTTTGTTTTGAAAAGGCACAGTAGTGCAAATTATCTATTGTTCTTTGTTAGTTATGACATCACCATGACGTCAAAAGAGGGTCATTGATATCGTTTGTGAATGTGAACTTGTTCTGCACAGCAAAAGGTAAACAAGCGGAATCAGACGGTCCTACAACAACAAAGCTAAAGTGACGAAAATCGTAATGGAATGTTTTGATTTATTGATACATTCATAATAGCAATGATGTCACATTCAACAAACTTTTTGATTTTATGTATCCATAATATTCTTTGACGATATCTATTTTGTAACATAAAGTTATAACTATTACATTTTCCAATTATAACATATTATTGCAGTGTTTCTAAAGCTTTTTGCATGTAACATGAACGATAGCAATCTTTTCTATCCATCCAAACCTCCATACACGAGTTATCAAGTAAATGTGTCGTAATCAATGAGATTATGACTATTTTTTCATAACGTTCTGAATTAAGTGCTTTTTATTTGTATAAATAGATGCTTTTTATGATATGATTTTGACGGCGGTTACTCCGATGATAAATTGATATCTCCGAAATTCTTCCTCTAGCTCTCAATTTCTTGGTCACGAACTGGAAGCTAGTAGAGCAATTTTATTCAAGTAATGTTTGGATTTCCTCAACTATAATTCTAGCGATCTTACATAACCGTATCCGTTGATACAGCAAGGCAGTACATTTCTATGTCATTGAATGTGGTGAAGCTTGACACAGCTATTTGCTTACTCGAAACCAACACAAACCTACTGACAACAAACATCACTGTTGAAGTGTCGCTGATAACGCATGGACATTGTTTGGATGAAAGGTAGTGAGAATAGGACCAGCTTTCCGCAACTATTATCAATAACGAAAGTTGGCTGGTTTGAAACACTTCATCGTTCGTTCAACACAGAATGAACTCAAAAACAAAAGGAAGTAATTTTGATGTAATCCGTACATGATGTGAATGGGTATTCGATAATAAAATGATAATCGATCAAACAATTTTAACACTAAACAGTCTCTACATATTACCTTAGAACATTCTTTTGAGGGTGATTTATCATTCTATTTTCATGTGCTGTTTCCGTGTTAATGTGCTGGTATTGTGAAATGCTTAGGATGTTCAGAACTATGTACTTTGCTGCTCCTCAAATTGATGAATGTGTGTACCAAAGTACACACGGCGGTATTAATGTCAAACGGGACTTAAAGACATCCACAAATGGCGGTATTTGTTCCAATCCATTATATCGGGCTGCCCGCCCCACAGCCAAACCAGTATTGATATCCGTCTTATGAACGATCGATTCGGCCCTCTTAACTTCAGATTTGAGGACATCTGTTCTTATTAATTAGAGTATGTGTGTACATATCAGGTTGAGTGGATTACTGTGCAGAGGGCACGCATATCTCAGTATCGGTCAATTGTAACATCGTACATATCTCAGTATCGGTCAGTTGTAACATCGTACAATGTACATATCTCAGTATCGACGTTAGGGCGCCATGAATATTTATCTTTCGGACGGATAGGCTTCATATCAACTGTATGTCCAATCTGGTAACAGTTTATTACTTATATTTCCATTACGATCATTCACATTCAAAACTATACATGTATATCTTTTGAATTTCCCGCTTGCGCTAGTGTTGACGTCACCAAGTTCAATTAACGGAACAGCCATAGCATCAGATTCTGAATATAGTTCAACACAAAACGGTTTGAAACAAGCTAACAAATGAAAATTATGTGATAACATTTTTTATACATGCTATTTTGTCAATACGATAATACCACTAGATTTCATAGACCGCACAACTTTAAAACCACTTTTAAAAATATTTGACCGTTATGTATAGGCGTAAGTATACAGTGTATACATTCTCAGTGACGCAGCGGAAACGTCAAATATTCATACGCTTGACCAGATTGGAGTTCATAGCCAGATATTGCCCATCTGGTTTAACATAGATTAAACGGGAAGCTGAAAGTAGAATGGAAATATATCTCAGTATCGGTCAATTTTAACATCGTACATATCTCAGTATCGGTCAATTGTAACATCGGGCATATCTCAGTATCGGTCAATTGTAACATCGTACATATCTCAGTATCGGTCAGTTGTAACATCGTACATATCTCAGTATCGGCCAATTGTAACACCGTACATATCTCAGTATCGGACAATTGTAACATCGTACATATCTCAGTATCGGTCAATTGTAACATCGTGCATATCTCAGTATCGGTCAATTGTAACATCGTACATATGCTAGTGATGGTCAATTGTAACATCGTACAATATCTCAGTAATCGGCCAATTGTAACATCCGTACATATCTTCAGTATCGGTCAATTGTAACATCGTACATATTACAGTATCGGTCAATTGTAACATCGTACATATCTTCATTCGGCCAAAATTGTATAATCCGTACATATCTCAGTATCGGTCAATTGTAACATCTGTACATATCTCGTATGGACAAGTACAATTGTTATATGGGTACATATCTCAGTCTCGGGCAATTGTAATATAGTACATATCTCAAGTATCGGCCAATTGTATATCGTACATTATTAAGTATCGGTCAATTTGTAACATCGGGCATATTCTCAGTATCGTCAATGTAACATCGTACATACCTAGTATCGGCCAATTATTATCTCAGTATCGGTCAATTGTAACATCGGGCATATCTCAAGTTCGGTCAACTGTAACATCGTACATAATCTCAGTATCGGTCAATTGTAAAATTCGTACATATCTCAGTATCGGTCAGTTGTAAATTCGGTACATTCTTCAGTATCGGTCACTTGTAACATCGTACATATTCAGTATGGGTCAATTGTAACATCCGGGTTAAACAATATCTTAGTATCGGTCAATTGTACATCGTACATATCTCAGTATCGTCAATTGTAACATCAGCATATCTCAGTATCTCGTTCAAATTGTAACATGTACATATCTTAGTATCGGTCCATTTGTACATGTACATATCGTCAGTATCGGTTCAATTGTAACATCGTACATATCTCAGTATCGGTCAATTGTAATATCGGTACATATCTCAGTATCGGTCAATTGTAACATCGTACATATCTCAGTATCCGGTGCAATTGTAATATCGTGACTATCTCAGTACTCGGTCAATTTGGTAATATCGTACATATATCAGTATCGGTCATTGTATACTATCAATATCGGTCAATTTGTAATATCGTACATATCTCAATATCGGCCAATTGTAATATGTGCAGATCTCATATGGCCAATTGTAATATCGTACATATTCAGTATCGGTCAATTTGTAATATCGTACATATCTCAAATATCGGTCAATTGTACATCGACATGATCTCAGTATCGGCCAATTGTAAACATTCGTACATATCTCAGTATACGGCCTAATTGTTATATCGACATATCTCAGTATCGGCCAATGTAAATCGTACTATATCAGTATCAAATCTGTAATATCGTACAGATTCAATTTCGGCATTCGTAATATCGTACATATCTTCAGTATCGGTCATTTGTAATATCGTAGATATCTTAATATCGGTCAATTGTAACATCGGTACTTCTTAGGTTTTGCCGCAATAATAGATAACTATCGTACATATCTCAGTATCGGTCAAAATTGTAAACATCGTACATATCTCAGTATGGTCAATTGTAACATCGTACATATCTCAGTATCGGCCAATTGTAACATCGTGCATATCTCAGTATCGGGTCAATATTGTAAATCGTACATATTCAGTATCGGTCAATCTGTAACATCGTGCATATCTCAGTATGGCGTCAATTGTACATCGTACATATCTCAGTATCGGTCAACTCGTAATTCGGTGCATATCTCAGTATCGGTCAATTGTAACATCGTACATAATCTCAGTTGGTCAATTGTAACATCGTACACTCAGTATCGGCAATTGAACATCGTCATATCTCAGTATCGGTCAATTGTAACATCGTACATATTCAGTATCGGGTCAATTGTAAACATCGTACATATCTCAATATCGGCATTGTAATACAGTACATATTCAGTATGGCCAATTGTAACAACGTACATTATCTCAGTATCGGTCAATTGTAACATCTACATAATCTCAAGTATCGGTCATTTGTAACATTATCGTATCAAGTATCGGCCAATGTACACGTACATATTAAGTATCGGTCAATTGTAACATCGATAGTCAATATTGAACTCGTCAGTATCGTCAATTGTACATCGTACATATTCTCAGTATCGGTCAATTGTTAACATCGTAACATATCTCAGTATCGGCCAATTGTAATAATCGTACTATATCTCAGTATCGGCCAATTGTAATATCGTAACATATCTACAGTATCGGTCATTGTAACATCGTACATATCTCAGTATCGGTCAATGTTTTTAACATCGGTATATACTCCAGTATCGGCCAATTGTAACATCGTACATATCTCAGTATCGGTCCATTGTACATCGTACATTTCTCAGTATCGGTCAAACTGTAAAATCGTAGATATCTCAGTATCGGGTCAATTGGGGTAACATCCGTACATATCTCAGTAATCGTCAATTGTAATCGTACATATCTCAGTATCGGTTCAATTGTAACATCGTACATATATTCAGTATCGGCTCAATTGTAACATCGTACATTATCATCAGGTATCGGGCAATTGTAACATCGACAATATCTAATAGATCGGTCAATTTTGTAACATCGTACATATCTCAGTATCGGCTAGTATAACTCGTACATTACCTCAGTATCGGTCAATTGTAACATCGTACATATCTCAGTATCGGCTCAATTGTTAATATCGTACAATATCTCAGTATCGGGTCAATTGTAAGCATTTTCGTACATATGCTCAGTTATCTGGTCAATTGTAACATCTACATATCTCAGTATCGGTCAAATTGTAATCGTACATATCTCAATTCGGTCAATTTGTAAATATCGTACATATCTCATAATCGGCCATTGTAAATAGTACAGATCTCAAATGCAATTGATATCGTACTATCCTCAGTATCGGTCAATTGTAATATCGTACATACTCAATATCGTCATTGTAACATCGTACATATCTCAGTATCGAATTGTAACATCGTAACATATCTCAGTATGGTCGCAATTGTTAAATCGTACATATCTCAGTATCGGCAATGTAACATTCGTACATATCTCAGTATCGGTCAATTGTAACATCGTAGCATATCTCAATATCGGCCAATTGTAATATCGTACATATCTCAGTATCGGCTCAATTGTATATCGTACATATCTTATTCGGTCAATTGTAACATCGTACATTATCTCAGTATCGGCAATTGTAATATGTACATATCTTAGTATCGGTCATTGTAAATCGTACATATCTCAGTATCTGGTCAATTGTAACATCGTGCATATCTCAGTATCGTCATTGTAAATATCGTACATATCTCAGTAAACGGCCAATTGTAATATCGTACATATCTCGTATCGGCAATTCTAATATCGTACAGTATTAACAGTATCGGGCCAATATGTATATCGTACATATCTCAGATCGGTCAATTGTAACATACGTGCATATCTCAGTATCGCGTCAACTGTAATATCGTCATATCTCAGATTCGGCCCAATCTGGGGTAACATCGGTACATATTCTCAGTATCGGTCAATAGTAACATCGTACATATCTCAGTATTTCGGGTTCAATATGTAAATTGTACATCATCGTATCTAATGTAAATACTCAGTATTCGGTCATTGTTAATATCGTAACTATCTCAGTATCGGCATGTAAAATGTACATTCAATTTCGGTCAATTGTAAGAGAAATATCTCAGTATCGGTCAATTGTAATATCGTACATATCTCAATATCGGTCAATTGGTAACATCGTACATATTTCAGTAATCGGTCAATTGTAACATCGTACATATCCTCAGTATCGTTTCAATTGTAAATATCGTACATATCTCAGTATCGGTCAATTGTAACTATCGTACATATCTTCAATATCGTCAATTGTAATAATCTCTCAGTATCCGCAATTTATATCGTACAATATCGGCAATTTGTAATATCGTACATATCTCAGTATCGGTCAATTGTATATCGTACATATCTTCAGTAATCGGCCAAATTGTAAATATCGTACTCATCTCATATCGGCCAATTGTAATAATCGTATCAGATCTCAGTATCGGTCATTGTACATGTTCTACTATCTCAATAATCGTCGTCAATTTGTAACTATCATCACTTATGCTCAGTATCGTCAATGTAACATCTACATATTCTCAGTATCGAATCATCGTACACATATCTCAGTATCGGCCAATTGTAACATCGTACATAATCTCAATATATCGGTCAATTGTAATATCGTTACATATTCCATATAGCAAATTGTAATCGTACTATCTGAATATCGTGCCAATTGTAAGATCGTAACATATCTCAGATAGGCCATATTGTGTAGCATCGTACATATCTCATATCGGCCAATTGTAACATCGTACAAATCTCAGTATCGGCCAATTGTAATATCGTACATTTCTCAGTATCGCAATTCTAGTATCGCCAATTTGTAACATCGTATATCTCAATTAATAGCGGGCAAATTGTAACATCGTAGCATATCTCATTATCGGCCAATATTTGTAACATCGTCATATCCTCAGTATCGGCCAATTGTAACATCGTACATATCTCAGTATCGGCAATTGTACACATCGTACATATCTCAATTATCGGTCAATTTAACATCGTACATATCTCAGTATCGGCTCAATTTGTATATATCGTAACATATCTCAGTATCGGCAATTGTAATCGTACATATCTCAGTATCGGTCAATTGTAACATCGGACATATCTCATTATCGGGCAATTGTAACATCGTACATATCTCAGTATCGGGCCAATTGTAATATCGTACATATCTCAGTATCGGCCAATTGTAACATCGTACATTTCATAGTATCCGGCTCAATTGTAAACAAGTCGTACATATCTTCATTATCGGCCATTGTAACATCGTAATATTCAGTTATCGCCAATTGTTAATATCGTACATATTCTCAG